>JAJJWW010010281.1:0-155642 GCA_023531295.1 Papaver armeniacum | reverse complement strand
CTAAGCTCAACTACACAATCTATGTCCTAGTCCGAGACATCTATAAATAGGCTAGAAATCAAGACTTATAGTTTTGATCACTAACATTGACAAACATGCTTGAGATAGCAACGCATGCGAGTTCGACCGAGCAGTGCTCTAACAACATATACATATTGCCTAAGAAAAAGTGGTGGTGTATTTTGGTACCCCCGCGTATTAAGTCGGTATCAGAGCAGGCAACCACGTTAAGACCTAATAAGTCTGTGTTTGAATCAGTCTGATTTTACGTGCAGGAGTGCAATCTCGATAAATGTACCGCCAACATTTGATGGCATAAATTACTTATGGTGGAAAATTTCTATGCGTTCCTTTTTACAAGCCCGTACGTACCTTTGTGACATGAAAACTTGTAGTTATTGGATACAACGCACCAACAATTGTTGTAGACGGAGCTACTGTTGCGAAGCCATTAATTGCTTGTAGTGAATTCGAGATAAGTGTTGCAAAGCATAATTCTGACGGGTTAAACGCTATTATCCACGCCATAATCCCAGATCTTCAACACCATGTGACTTTGTGCACTAAGTCTAAAGATGCTTAGGATATCTTAGAAATCGTATTCGAAGGAGATACCCCAGAGAAACAAAGCTAGGCTTCAAAACCTAAATTCTGACTGGGAAAATCTTCTTATGACTGATGAAGAATCGTTTGATGAATTTAATCAAAAGGTGTCTGGAATTGTTAATGCATGGTTTGTGTTAGGGAAGACTATTCCCCAAAAGGACATTGTGATGAAAATTCTCCGATCTCTACCAGCAAGATACGAGTCTAAGAAACATGCCATCATGGAAGGAAATAACCTTGATACTCTTTCCAGGAATACTCTTGTTGGAAAGTTAAAAATCTTTGATCTAGAACTCAGTGAAAGAGATAGCCATGTTATTTCAAAAAAAAAAAAATACTATGGACAAATCTCTAAGTCCTAAACAGATTGATGATAAAGATGAGAATATCCTTAATTGTACTTTGTCACTGTTTATACAACAGATGAACAAAACTCTTTGACAGAGATAAAGGAAA
The DNA here is from genome assembly GCA_023531295.1 of Papaver armeniacum. NCBI lineage: Eukaryota > Viridiplantae > Streptophyta > Magnoliopsida > Ranunculales > Papaveraceae > Papaver > Papaver armeniacum. The sequence goes on along the minus strand of JAJJWW010010281.1, from coordinate 154,580 downwards.
AATCGTAAAAGATCATCAATCAAGAATAAGGATAAAAAGGTTCATTGAGAAAAAGATTCTCAATTCTGTTCCAAATGTCTTGGTCATGGTCATCACGTGTTCGTGTGTCCCAACAAGGATTATTGTGAAAAAAGCTAAAGCTTGGATGGCTACCTTAGACTATTGTTCCGAGGACGAATTAACCAATGCAGTTTTTCTTACACATGTTGATAATGAAAAGATTCATGATTCAAACATTTCTAACCACTCCATAAAAATTATGTCTTCTTCGGAAGAAAAAATTAACCTCTTGAGTGAAGAAATTCGTTCAATGAAAGCTGAATTTCAACTGAAAAACGGCATGTGGTCTAAAAGGATTGTGAATCTGGAAAATGAAGTGAGTAAGTTGAAACAGGAGCGACAAGGGACGCGTCCTTCGCAAGACTCTCATGTTCTCAAAAAGAAGAAACGGATTTTTTCGAGAAATTCTTATAAGAACAATCAAGACATTTCAAACTGTGTTAAAGTCTTGAACAACTCTTCTAAACAAGAGAACTCTCAGACTGTTAACATAAAGACTACATACATGTCTTAGTGGTCCCTAAATATATTACGAGATCATGCAAAGGATAAAAGTACATAAATCTAACTCTTCTACAACTACCTTGTGTCAGAAACAGAAGAAAGATCGAAAAAGGAAAGAGACGGAACTCTCAAGAGAATTGAACAATATGATCCACAAATTGCGGAGATCAATCAACAGTTCCAGTAAACACTTACGGAATTTAAAGGTAAACCTCTTGTCACTCCAAATCTTGATTCTGTACAAGGAAGACCTAGGTTCAATAGATATGTTCCTAAAGAACTACCGGATCCTCTATAATGGGGATGCAATTATCACATGATGTGATCTTTAATTGGTTCTCATCTCTCCCTTGGATGAGAGTAACAACTCAATGAGGGGACATTTTTCAAATGCGAGATCTATGTGCCTTGTATTTAATTATGAAGAGGTTGAGCCATGCTCCCTAAAAACAACTCATGATATAACTTGTCTAATACTTCTTGTGCTCTAAATTTATTTATTAAGCTAGGAAAAGGGCAGCTTATGAAAAATACTTGTACACCCCGTGATCATGTGATTTTGACACGGCATGTGCGAAATATATCATTTCTAGGGTAAGGGATAAAACAGGAATTACGGGTTCTTCTAATATATCTGTAGGGTCCATAACCGGTTTCTCAAAAGTTTCTTTCTTCAGAGCTTCAAATTAGGGTATTGTAACTATACATTCTGTAAGTTTTTCAAGCAAGGAAGATGAAGTCTGGACTGTGCAATTTCCCACGAGGAAAATACGGTTTGAATCATCAGAGAGTGATTCATGTCAAGACAAGTGTGAAACTATACCTTGTGACATTCAACCTGGTTCTCAATTTGATGAGTTGTCTCTCAAATTGAACCTTGTTCTAGAACAAGTTCGAGCACTAAGATCCGAACTACAAGCCTCTACAAAAAGGCTCGATGAGAAAATAAAACTCGTTGAATCCAGATTGGATCTTATATAAGAGGAGCTATATGACTACAGAAACTATGAAAATAGTCTGGAAATCTCAAAGTAAAACTCTTTTAGATCATTTTTTTTATCTAGGAAACTTCTTATGAGAATTTATTCTTATTTTGAAGGACAACTAGGGTTTGGTATAGCGAAAAATTGTGATCACACATACCTATTTCCAACGTTTTTCATCTTGCATGTTTTTAGATTTATTTAATTAAATTCTAGAGTTGTTGGAAGATGAACTTGCAGTATGTAATCATTATTGGTTTAATTATTGCAAAAGTCTTATGAAATATTTGTGCCTTTACGTTTTCGTGAATCCGATAATATTTCATAGATGCTCAAAAGTTAAATCTATTATGTTTATTTATAAACTGGGAATAGAACAAACTCTTTGAGAATTTTCTCACAGTATTGATCTACTTGTGATCACACTTTTGTGTTTGTTACTGCTTGACACACTCCATACGATTCTCTTATGTTGAGTCATATCGATCAAATTATCTTTTGTTCGTAACTGGCGCAGAGATTATTTTAATTCGATTTTCGGTTACAAATCCATGTGATTTGTTAATGTCCAACAAAATTCTTCTTTTTATAAAGTAAGGTCACTCATGTTATTCTCTTGGGAATGACATCAAATGGAGGAGAGTTCTTAAACAAACTTGTGCTTAATTGCTATATCTTTGTGGAGAGTGTGGTTGTTGAATTTGAAAGGGGATGCTTGTATTTTTTAATCTTCTAGATGAGCGCTAAGTATTTATTACTATGTGATATCATCTAAAAAAGTTGATATCAGGAGTTGTATTTTAACTAGGTTAAGTTATGTTTACAAGGCACATTTGGGGGTATATTTATGTCCAACACCACGGCTTCAATGGAGTTACGTAAACTACCGCGAGCTTTGAATATTCCCCAAGCCGGGTAGTATCTTTCTCATTAATACCGTGTGTATCCTAAATTAATGCCGCAACGTAATCGCACAAAACTTTGGCCATATAAATTGAAAAGAGGTCATTCCAGAAAAATAACTCTCTCTCATGTCTCTTGTTCGAGATGAGCCCTAGTTTTTTCAGACAAAACTCATACTCTTGTGCTATCTTTTTCTTTTTTAATTCAGATCACTGATGATTAAGATTCATAGTTGCAGCCATCAATTTCATTTTTCATTTATGCCACTAAAGTTTTAAATCGATTTAAATCCCAAAATCGAAACCCTATGAAATAATTCTAAAACCAAATTACCACGGGGAAAACTAGACAAAAAGCTTGAAACCCTAATTTTTTTCTCTGTTAAGTCCACAAAGACAAAGGGGGAGATTGTTATCCATAAGTATTAATAGTTTTGTCACTAAAATTGACAAATAGGGAGATTGTTAGAGCACTGCTCGGTCGAACTCACAAGTGTTTATATCTCAATCTTGTTGTCAAATTTAGTTGTCAAAACTATATCTTGATTTATAGTCTACAATTAGTTAAGTCTCAGACTAGGCTAGAAACGTAGTTGAGAAACAAAGGATTACAACAGTCATCATTGCGTTTTACCATTTAAAGGCGAAAATCAACCGAAGCTTTTGGATAACTTCATCAACAAAAGGTAAGTGAAGACTGAACCACCTATTTCTCAAGTTATACTCACTTTCTATCATTTGAGACGATGTCGCATAACTAATTAGACTAGTATGTATAGGCAATAATTTCTAATAAAGTTTATCTTGATAATTTCTCGAAATATAATGGCTAAGCTTAATGAACATTTGTTCAGAATTTCGGTTCAGGATAATTTATTGTTCGGAATCAAAATAGTTTACCATTTGGAAATAGCATGAAACAGTGATATGTGTCAATGATGTTATTCAGGAATGTTTCGAATTGATTTGGAGAAATTTAGAACTACTATTGATTCAGATACAAGAAAGTGGTATCAATTTTACTGGGAAAACTGTTATACGTCTGAGCCCGTATTACATGTATTTGTACAAGTAACAGAGTAGCTATATACATATCGACTTACAGATTGTGTGATACGCATATTTGTATGCACATCATGGGAAATCTGTTTGATTCGTGATCTAGATCGGTATGCATACTCGTATGCAAACCATTCTTGAACTGTGGTTATGAACCAGGGGTAAGTATCCAAACTTGTACGCAATCTAAAAACAGTTCATTGTTCCCAAACTCGGTAACGTTTCCAAATAGGTACGCAAACCGATTTAGTTTTGTGAACTCCGGAACCGGCAACAGTCTTTGAGTTTACAAAGCGGTACGCAAACTTAAAAAGTTTTTTGAACTCCAGAACTTTGATTTGGTGGACAGTTTACAAACTGGTACGCAAACCTAAAAAGTTTTGTGAACTCCGGAACTACGTTTTGGTTATAAGTTTCCAAACCGGTATGCGTACTGTGACTGAACCGACTTACGAACTACTATGTATTTGTACTCGTTCATTTACTAATCATGTCGATTATATTTTCAAGTGTGTTTAAAGTATTTCTTTGAGATAATTAGTATTTGATTAATTCTCTACAAATACTAGACTTATTTGATCACATGTTTGTGACTCAGAATTAAAGTCTTATGTGTTCATGAAAATGAAGATTATTTGAGTTCAAACATGCTAGTGTCGGCTAACCATGTTGAACATGGTATTTGTACACGGTTCAGTTACGGTTTCACCTAACCAGAGTGTATATCTTGCTTATGTAAATCAGATTCAAAGTTTCATCTAACGATGGATATTGTTTGCTTGGTTCCAAAACTATCTTAGCTTAAACCTAAAGCAACCTATGCTTTGAATGTCTATAAAAGGAGAACTCCAAGCAACTGGGATATTTTAATCCTGAAACTACTTTTTGGTGTGTCCTAGTTATATCTAGAGTCGTCCTCTCTAGAAACCCTTTTATGGTTTAGCGGCTATAAAGACTTCATTGGGATTTGTGAAGCCATGCCCAATTATCTTTCCTTGATAACTCGAGTATCCTGATCTTGATTGTTTGTAGAGCTTGCTCCAACGATCAAGATAGATAGTGACCATCAAAGTTCTCTTCGTCTCAGACTTTGTTGGCCTCAATTTTTATACTTGTGAGGTGAGTAATAATCTAGGATGCACTTCGGGTTGCATGCGTCCGGATTTTTAGGATAGTTAGACTTTGTCGAATTGCTATCGATTTCCATCACCTTGATCTTACGTTTGATTTTGATCATACTTTTCGATTGTAATCGGGAAATGAATTATAGGCTTAAGCTGTGGGAGGCAGATTTGGTTTAAAGTCTTCAATTAAGTTGAAGCAACTCTTAGTTTGTATGACGCCATCTAAGGGAATCAATTGCCGGAGTCCTGCTTGGATTCAAGAGGCGTAAGGAGCGTGATTGTACCTTAATTGGTGGGATATCTTTTAGGGCTCAACTACATTTTAATTTAGTCCGAAGTTAATTGGTAGTATGCTAGTGTCTGTAGCGGCTTAATACAGTTTGGTGTTCAATCTGGACTATGTCCCGGGGTTTTTCTGCGTTTGCGGTTTCCTCGTTAACAAAACTTTTGGTGTCTGTGTTTTTTCTTTTTCCGCATTATATTGTTTATCTTTATTATTGAAATATCACATGTTGTACTTTGATCAATTATAGTAGAGACATCCGACCTAGTTTGTTGGATACGACTTGATTGATTCTTGGACATTGGTCTTTGGTACTGTCCAAGTAATCTCTTTGTGATTAGGTTCACAGACTTGTTTTTGTAAATGTTCTAATCGCAATAGAGAGAGATATAACTCTAGATATTATTCGTTGATTGAGTTTATCTGTCGGAGTTGTATTGAGTTTGTCCATACAAATTGCCTAAGAAAAAAGTGGTGGTGTATTCTGATACCCCCGCGTTTTCACATAAAATAAAACATATAAATATCAATTTCTCCATAAATCCCCCACATGAATGAAATACCGATAAAAATCAGAAAACGGAAAGTGAGAAATACCACTATAGGCTAGAGGTGTCCATGAAGTCTTGAACCTTTACTTAGTGAGAAATTGCTGGAACTACTTGATTAATAGTGAACGCGATGTCTTGAACTGCCATAATTTGGTGTAATTCGCAATATTAGCCACGCATAATATCTCTCTAGGTGTTGTGAAGTTCGTGTTGTTGTGTCCATTTTAGCCCTGGAAATATCCCGTTTATCGGGATGCTTTAGAGAATCAACTATATTCTCGTAGGAAGCGGCCCACTTCCTCGTTCAGATAGGTGAGTTCCATCAAGGGTGTTCACTGTTACACCCCACTTCAATCTTAAATTGCAACTATAAAACTCAATAAGACTTATTTAAAAGTCATCCTTCACATGCAGTCAGAATATCACCTCTACACCATAGGAAAGGGACAAAGAATGAAATTCTCTGATATTGTTTACCTTAACCCACCATAAATTAGTTGTCTCATTCAAAACCTTGATCTTGGGATCTCTAGTTAGCAAGGTTGAGTATCCTTCATGGGCAGGTTTATTTAATGAGCCTAAGCCCCACCCCCTCGATGCATTAATAACTACCTCCTTGGACAAACCTTTCGTCAAAGGGTCCATATTATCCTTGGAATTTATCCAATTAATGGAAATAACACTTCTTCAGGGTATTATGTCTTCTACGAATGTGTATAGACTTCCCATTATAATTGATATTTTTAGCATTAGCTTTTGCAGCTTGATTATCACACTGTATAAATATAGTTGGCACATGCCTATGCCACAGAGGAATATCTTTTAAAAAACATCTTAGCCATGCGGCTTCCTCTCCTGCTTTATCTAATGCAATGAACTCTGATTCCACAGTGGATCGAGCTATACATGTCTTTTTGGAACTCTTCCAAGAAACATACCCGCCTGCTAGAGTGAAAACATATCCACTCGTAAGCTTAGATTCCTCTAAGTTTGGTATCCGGTTTGCATCACAAAATCCCTCAAGAACGGCATGATGCCTCTCATAATTCAAACAAAATGTTAAAGTGTACTTCAAGTGCCTGAACACTCTAAAAAGTGCATCCCAATGTTCCTTCCCTAGATTAAGGGGATACCTACTTAACCTACTCACAACATAAGCAAGGTTTGGTCTCGTACAGTTCATCAAATACATCAGACTTCCTATAATTAGTGAGTATTCAAGTTGAGAAACTTCATTACCCTTATTCCTTTTGAGTGTACAACAAGGATGTTAGAGCATATCTTGGTTGAACCCACCAAGCGTTGGTATATCAAGTTTGGTTGTCATATTTTAGTGAATCAAAACTCATTTTAAGAGTCGCTTGATTATGTACTAGAGTCAACTTCGTATAAGTTAGATTGAAAGTATTAGGATATGAGATATTACAATTATTGCGAAGACTTGAAGAAGTGAAGAAGTAAGAAGCTACAACGACAACATCATTCTTACACTCGGGGTTAGTGATATTTGACTTGAACTGTTTCACTCCCTAACGTATCTTTCAAGTCGTGCATATTGAAAACAAAACTGCGAAGCATGAACACTCTAGATAGACATAGTATTAAGGAATACAATACGAGGTTTATTGCTTAACCATTAAACTTTGTAGATAAGACATCGACATAATCGTTTGAATTCTATTGTGATTATGTATGGGTATGAGGTGAGGATTTCATCCTAGGAAACAATGTTTATACATGTGTTTTAAGGAAGTAAGTTCATAAACTTAATTATAAATCGAAAAGGAAATCGCCAGGCGTTATTGGTATTGTTATTCATTGCATATCTTGTGAACAACCAATATGTGTGATTTAGTATAACCGCTCATGACTTATTTGTGTTATTGGTAAAACTATTCACAAAGGCCTGACTTATGTATTGGTATGACTTTTATTAGTGAAACCGATATTAATTAATCACCTGAGATGGTATGATCGAGTTTGTGATTTGTGTATGACCAACTCTGTGTAAAGGGGAACCGATCCTATGAAGAGGTGCAACACATCACAAAAGGGAATCGATCCTTGTATGAGGTGCATCAAGTTTTTAGCAGAAAGGGGAACCGATCCTATGGACATGTGCAACACGTTTTTAGGCAAAGGGGAACCGATCCTATGGACATGTGCAACACATATAAGTTAGATACCATATATATGTGGGGAACTGATCCTAGTACCTAGTCAACCGAATTTTGGGAAGCTAGTGTGACTATGCACAATACTCACATGGAGGTAGAACCGAAACTTGTTTTGGTAGAACCGTGAAACCCATGATTTGTGATTGAGTGTTTCTTGATCAATCGCACAGTTCTTGAAAGTCATATGAACCAATTCTAAACTTGTTTGGAAGTGTGACAAATCGGTTTCAAGGTTGTAAGTATGAAAGAGGACTTACAAAGTAAGGATGTCGGCATACTTTGAACTCGTGCATTAATGTTTATCTTTTATTGTTCAAAGTTATTCCTTAATAGCTACAGGAAGGAAATCCCAGGATCGAAACATAAATAAGTTAAGAATTTTTTATTTAAGGTTTTAAATTTTATTTTAGGAAACGAGAATTAGTAATGTGCATTTACTAGTTGAGATTTTCCAAAGAGATTTTCGGTCAATATTTTGGACAGAGCATTTCCAGGAATTATGGAAACCGAATTTGGAATATATTGAATATCTTTGAGAATATTTTCGGTTTTGGAAATTCCTTGGTGTCCAAACTTCCTTGTCTATAAATACTTGAAGTTTGCATTTCTAGCAAACTAATCCTTCGTAACAGCAAACTTCCTCGGTTGTGTTGTTACTGGTGTAGCCGCCTATTCGGAGAGGAGAGTAACCTAATTAGGCAAAATCTCTTACGGCCGCTCAGTTTAAAGTCTTCTTTGGGATTGAGAAGCTCTATTAGTACCGTTGGTGGGAAACTAGATAATTGTAGTTTATCTTGTGTTTTCGATTTATTTGATTGACTAATGGTGGTTGAACTTTGATTTCACCTAGTTTGTTTATGCTTGAGAATCTTCTCTTATGATATAAGATTCACTCAAACTAGATCGAAGTTTCGACATGGATCTTTAGACTGTTGTTAGTTCTAAAGACGATCTTGTGATAATCCATTGTTAATAGATTTTGTTTTGTGCATGATTGATCACAAGAGATTCAATTTTTTGTGTGCAGGTGTTTACTGAAGATCTAAGAAGATTTGCAGACAAAGAAGATATTGAAGATTTCTGATTTGGGGTTCATAATCTTTGGTGTGCACAATACTTGTTTCGGTATAAGAGGATCCAACTATAATCGGTTTATCCTTGTGATAGATTGGATTGATTAGTTGTGTAGATCGACATCAATACAATTCTTTGTGATTAAAAGTATTGATTGCAAAATCTTAACAATTACCTTTGGTAGTTGAGAATAAGATAGATTGACGAAGGAGTTTATTGAGATAAACAGAAGAGCCTTTGTCGAACTCACATCACTTGGTTGAAGAGAGTTGATACCAAACAGATTTGTTGTTCCTTTTACTTTTTGGAATACGAACCAAAGGAATTGTTCCAAGTACGTGACTTATTCATAAGTTGGAAGCGTGGGAATACAGACGAAACTAGGTGAACTATAGGTTTAGTTGTTTGGTCTCAACTATACGAAGTTGGTTTAATTTTGGGTAGCGGCTTAATCCTGAGAGTATTCAATTCTGGACAAAGTCCCGGGGTTTTTCTGCATTTGCGGTTTCCTCGTTAACAAAATCTTGCAGTGTCATTTACTTTTATTTTCCGCATTATAATTGTTTTATTATAATTAAAGTAAATTACACAAACGTTAATTCCTATTTACTTGATAAGCAATCCTATTGTGTTTGGTTAAGTCCGAACCTTTTTATCAAGTAAACATACTTTGTTGTTGTATTGTCTCGATCTCGTATCCATAGACGATCACACGAAGTGTGAACCGATTAGTTGCATTGTCTCGACTCAGTCCATAGACAATCACTTTCGGAGAAAGGACTTACAGGTAGGAAAAGTTTTAGCTTGAGGTATATTTGGGTACCCTTGCCTTTTCAAAGGATCATACGGAGTATAAGCAGGTTTACAATCAAAATGATTATATTTTCTAAGCACAGATTTAACATAATGAGATTGGCTAAGACTATATCCGTTAGAATTTCTTCCAATTTTCATCCCTAAGATTACATTCGCGAGGCTTGATTCTTTCATGTCAAAGTTCTCATTCATCATGCTCTTAGTGGAATTAATTACATCCATGTTTGTACCAAGTATAAACATAAACGCATACAGTTACACATGCATCATTCACAAGTTTGGTATAAACACACTTGTCAGATTCATTAATTTTAAAACCACTAGAAAATATGACATGATAAAAAAAAAGATCATGCCATTGTTTAGGTGCTTGTTTAAATCCATACAAAGATTTTTTCAGTTTACATACTTTGTCTTCACAACATTTTACTACAAAGCCCTCAGGTTGTTCCATGTAAATTTCTTCATCTAATTCACCATTTAGAAAGGCTGTCTTTACATCCATTTGATATATCTATGAGTTATGAACAACATCTGTAGCAATTAACATCCTAATGGAAGTAATCAACAACCTAAAAAATCAATACCATCCCTCACTCCAGAATAAAAACAGCACTGGTGGAGCTTACCCTCCCTCCCATTGGTTGGTTACCGTAACCGCGCTCTCTCATTGGTTAAGAAGAAAGCCATTCGTTTTCGTAGGATGAAATTTGGAGAAATATGGTGCGTTGATCTGGTGATGTGCGGTGTAGATTGGGTAGATGGTCGATATATACCCGACGGACGACTCTCATTATTTGTTGTGTCTGACCGCTGGACGACCTAAAAATTTTACGTATAGTTACACCGAGTTTACATAACTTTTTTAAAATCACGACCGTCGATTTTTTCTAAAAAAATTACTATATCATTTTTATAAGAAAAATCAGATAAACATGTTTATTAGGTAAAAAATTGGATTTGTATTTTTTTTTGGAACTTTTGTAAGATAAAAAATCTAAAAATTACTATATTAATTTCGAGTATTGATGATAAAAATCAAAAAGAACGGATAAATATGTTTATTATGTAAAAAATCCGATTTATATTTTTTTGAACGTTTGTAAGATAAAAAATCCGGAAATTTCTATATTAATTTCTAGTATTTATGATAAGAAAGTCCACAAAAAAAATCTATATTAATTTCGGATATGTATGATAAAAATCCAGAAAATCAAATAAACATGTTATCGGATAAAAAATCATATTATATTTTTGGATTCTTTACAGGGAAAAAAATCAGATTTATAATACTATATTAATTTCGGTATTTATGATAAAAATCCAAGAATAAAAAAAGGCTGTATTAATTTCGCATATATAAATTTAAAAAAAAAAAAAAGGATAGACACGCGTATGAGGTAAAAAAATCATATCTATATTTTTTGGATCTTTTTATATACTAAAAAAATCAGATTTATCTTCATATATTAATTTCGAGAATTTGGAATTAAAATCCAAAAACATGATTACTTACTTGAACGCAACCGGTTCAAGTTCCATTAATATCGTGAGTTTACAAATGTTGTTATATTTATATTGGCATACGTACGACTAAATTCCATAACAATTCTAATGATTTTTTTTATCTGATTAACATTTTTAAAAAAAATATTTATATATTTTTTAATAAAGCTTTTGGTTGGTAACCTAGCAACAAGCTGGGCTCAAAAAAAAAAAAAAAAAAAAAAAAATTAAACAAAGCTTTTGGCTGGTAACCTAGTGTTTATGGGTGAAAACTATTTCTGCCGGTTTTGGTAATTTGGGGTGTGTGGATGAGAAATGAGTCTAAACCTTAAGCAAATGCACTGCGCGGTGAGTGCTTGTAGATTCGAGAGATCAATCTGTGCAAGTCCGGCTTAAACCAAGAAATGGTCGTTTCAGACTTGTTTCGGTCACAAAGTGAAGGAGATGGGGTTGATCTTAGGGAGGGAAGCGAAGAAGGTGTTGAGAATGTGAAGGTGTTGGCTATGAATGACTTGTATCAGAAAGCTGAACTGGCTTGCAGGGTTTAAGCTATCAGTTCCGGTGTTTGAATACGATTGTATCAACACTTTCCTCTGTTGTCTGGACTTGTTTCCTTGTTTTTTCTTGTGTGGAAAATAGGGAGGAGATCTATTTATACAAGTCATTTGAGCCTTATTCACGTCTCTCGTGGGAAGTGGAGGAAGTGGAGTGATGGAGTAGTGGAGTTGTGTGTTGGTGTTACACGACCAGTCTTGCCCACTTCTCCCCGTCATCTCTAACCATCCATGACTTCCCGACACGTTCTTGTGATGGCGTTGTTGCACGCCGTAAACCGCCAGACCAATACCCCAAAAGATGTATCCCCGGTTTGTGACATGATTGATGTCTCGAGTGTGTGGATCGTGGGACCCACAGAAAATTGCATGTAATGCTAGATTAAATAACTAAGTTATTTAGGAAGTCGATACTTTTGAAGTATCATGTGTATTCTATGCAGGTACTGCATCATGGTGTGGTAGAGTGATGGGTGGTGATTACCATGACGCCTCACTGACCAATTAACTCCTGACCAGGGTTGTATAACCAAGCCGGTGAAGTTGGACGGACGAGATGATCTTTGAGACACTAATCTGCGACCGTTGATGGAATTAGTGTTTTGAAGAGGTGCGCAGGCATCACTCTTCAGCTTGGTCGAATCCAAGCTTGGGAGACGATTTTGGCCAGGCCGATCGTACATGTGTGTAAACGGCATGACGGTGTAGGCGCCCATACCCCATTATCTCACGAAGATGTGATCTGGGCCACTCAATTCGTCCGGCGAAGTTGAGTGGTCGAGATCAGTTTGCGACAAAAAACTAGTGCCGCAAAAGCCGCACATCATGCCAACTTCAGGCGCGCGTTCCAAGACAACCAATTCTTGGTCGGTCTTGGCCGATCGGTCTGGAGTGTAGGTGGTAGGCTAGTGTTCACGCCTATACGTGACTGTCCCATGAAAACGTGATCTAAGCCACTCAAATCGTCCGACGAAGTTGAGTGGTCGAGATCAATTTGCAATTTGGGAAGTGTGACCACGTTAGTTTGGACGCGCGTTTTGGGATATCCAGGCATGATATGCCTTGGCCGATCAGGTGAGGGGATAGACGGGCCCACAGTGGTCATGCTGGTATGACCGGACCTGCTTAATCTAATCTTGGACCCTCCATTCGTGCCGGAGAAGACGGACGCTCGTGATGCTAAAAAAACCCTAGTTTTGGCTTTCACGGCCGTGTAACCATGCCTAATTCGGGAGCACGAATTGGGATGACCAACCATGGTTGGTCCTGACCGATTGGTCAGGTAGGTAGGCGGGCCCTCGGTGATTGTGTTGACATGCTCTGGGCCCTTTGAATCTACATCTACACCCTCCATCTATACCTGCGAAGATGGATGGCTGAGACTGTTTTGCGACACATGTAATATGCCGCAAACCCTAATTTAGGGTTTTCCGCCCATGCCGCTCTGGTTTGGACGTTTTGGCAAGCTATGCCAATTCTGGAGGCCGACCATGCGGGGTCCGCGTTGGTTCGGCAGTGAATATTCCATACCTGCTTGGTGGTTATGGAATTGATCTGGGCCATCCAATCATGCTTTGGTGAAGTTGGATGAACGAGATCATATCCAGACCGATACGGTCCGATGCTCAATCGGGCTAGTATAACACACCGAGAGTTGCTCAATCGAGCTAGTATAACACACACCGAGAGTTGCGGCACATACGGGTATTTCGTACATGCTTTCATTATAATGCTTGGAGGTTCGTGTTGCTCGCTAAGAGCAACACTCGCCGTCATGCCGCACCGATAATGAGTACGGAAATACAAGGTTGCTTACGCATTAATTAATAATGCTATAAATTCACGGGGTATATGGGATTGTTGCTACATGCTCCAACCTGGATGAATTTCGTGTATTTAATTCACAGAATGAGATTGTTGCCACATGCTCCATTCTAGGTGAATTAGTAAAGTGAAGAAGTATTCAACACTTATTAATGGCTTTATCTTTTACAAGATTTTAGCGCATAATTTTCTGGCTTTTACAATTTTAACCTTAAATGAAAATCCACCATCAACATTAAGTCCCCTGCCTAGCACGTAATGGTTACACCATTGTGGGGTAGGCATGAGATGGTGACAATTAAAGACAAAGCTTATGAGACAAAGTTAGATGTTACTAGGAGAGACGGGTCATCCTGTCCTTGGAGCATGTCACGTTCAAGAGGCGTCCATGCGAGTGTTCCCCTAGCATGATGTCGGTCTTGCCTGCTTCGATGGACTGTTACGCCTGTTTCGTTCGTGGGGGCTACTGCACCTGCTTGATCGAACGTGGGATTGATGTGCCTGTTTTGGTTAATCGTGGGTCTGCTGCGTCTGCTTGATCGGACGTGGGACCCGATGTAAGCATGCTTGATTCGAACATGGGCAGATGTGCATGCTTCAATTAAACGCGGACCACCGTGTACATGTTTCAAACGTCGACCATGTCCTGCGCCTACTTTGACCGTATGGTTGATGTAATTGCTCGAGTGTCATCTTGCTACTTCGACCAAACACCAACCCAGCTAGCTTGACTAAACACCGGATTTGATGCTTTGACCAAACACCGGCCTTGCTGTTTGCTTTGCTCGAACGTGGGACCCGATGTGAGCAAGTTTTTTTTTTTTTTTTTTTTTTTTTTTTTTTTTTAATGAACCTTGTGTGCTCAAACGTAAATGTGGGTCCCGTAGTAGAAAGCGTTGAAGTAGCTTCGGAGCAGCCCGGGAGAGCGTTGAAGTGTTGGCCGAAACGCGCCTTCTTCGGAGAGAGAGCTTTTATTGGGGACGGTTGTGTGCCTTTCGACCAATCTGGGCGGGATCAAGTGGGACCCGCCACGTGCCGATCGAACGTTGACCACGTATTTCGACTGAAAATCGGCCCTGCTGCGTACGCCTGTTTTATTCGAATACCAGCCTTGTGACTTTGATCAATACCAGACTTGAAACTTGAGCAATACCGGACTTGTGACTTGATCAACACCGGACCTGAGACTTGATCAACAACGGACTTGAAACTTGAGTAATACCGGACTTGTGACTTGATCAACACCGGACTTGAAACTTGAGCAATACCGGACTTGTGACTTGATCAACACCGGACTTGAAACTTGAGCAATACCGGACTTGTGACTTGATCAACACCGGACTTGAGACTTGAGCAATACCGGACTTGAAACTTGAGCAATACCGGACTTGTGACTTGATCAACATCGGACTTGAAACTTGAGCAATACCGGACTTGTGACTTGATCAACACCGGACTTGAAACTTGAGCAATACCGGACTTGTGACTTGATCAACACCGGTGTTTGGACCCAATACCAGCCTTGTTTACTCCAACATGAATGTGTGTTCTGTCGTGTGTGACTACACATCTCACGCGTTTTTTATACAAGTACTGACTCATGTCTTTTATTGTAGAATGAAGAAAAGAACTCATGTTGAGATGTCTTCTGGGGATAATGCTGGTGCCAAGTCAGGAGGTGTTGACAACTTCAAAGATATGCCGAACATTGATGATGAGTCATTCACCGCGCCCTTTCAACTATATGAAAATATCCGTTCCACAAGATAACCCTTCTCCTATCGACTTCAAGGTTTTTCATGCTCCGCTGGGCCCTCATGAAGGATGGATGAGACGCATGTTGAGCAATGAGTACATCAAAGATAACTTGACCATAGCGCAGATTATTGATGCAGCTTGAGTGTTGAAACGGCTCGAGAGGATGTTAAAGTGGTTTCTAGTGCGAACGTTGAGGTGAATCCTGGAGAGAGTGTTGAAGAAGGATTCTGAAGCGAACATGGGTCCCGGAGAGAGCGTTGAGGCGACTCTTGAATAGACCATTGAAGCAGCTTCTGCTAGAGGGAGCGTTGAAGTGTTTCCCTCTTCAGTTCGATTTACCCTTGCGAATTCCATGCTTCTTGACTGACCATCTCTCTCATGTTGAAGAATTCCTTGATCGACGGTGAAGGAACTTCATGCGAGCCTCGATCCCCAAGGGTGGTTACATGGTTTGTTCGTAGTGGTTGTTGTCGAGCCAGATATGGAATATCTTGGACATTGTTTCATCATTGTGGGAGTCGTGCATGTGGTACTGGAGTTGGAGTTGACGGACGCGCAGGATGTTATATCTCGGTGGTTTTCCTCTTGCTGCTTCAGGGAACTACTTACAGAAGGTCAAGGTTGTATCGCCTGTTGGTGAGATATATGCCCCTACAAACATTATGAGGCTCTTCATTACCGGTAGGCCTGGTTCTTTCTATCAGGCATATGTTGTTGTAGATGAGCGTTCAACAGCTCCAAAGGATGACCAAAAGCGCGGATTCTCCAACATAGCATGATAGACATGTACCACTTTATGATAAAGTGACTCGCCCAGATCTTGTTCGACCACTGTCTGATAGAGTGACTCGCCCGGATCTTGCTCGATATGACGCGTGGACATCGTTATCTTCTTGAGGCTGCTCCCTTGAGGTATCGGCTCCAGTGGAAGATTGCCGTGATAGAGCGTTGATACGTTGCACCGGCATTCTTTAAACCAAATGGCAGTATGGTATAATAAAAATTTCTGAGAGGAGTTCGAAAAGCTATCTTACTTGCATCATGCTCGTACATCCTTATCTGGTTGTAGCCGCTGCATCCATCCATGGAGGAGAACATGCCGTGTCCGCTGGTTGCATCTACTAACATGTCGATGTTAGGTAGAGGAGGATCATTTTTGGAGCAGCACCTGTTCAAGTCTCTGAAGTCTATGCAGCACCTGATCTATCAATTTTCCTCGTGTCTGAACTACAACCGTTTAACCGACTTGGATACAGGTATGACATGTAGATGATGGGTGACCAATTTTCATCTAAATCCGGCATTTCTTCATATCTCCAAGCGAATATGTCCTGGTACTCTTTGAGAAGTTCCACGAGCTTCATGCATTTATCCGTACACGAGCTGATGGAGATAGGCCTAGGAGATTCCTCAACGATTTCAATCTCATCAGTTGTGGAGTTGGTGCCATCTTGCAGCTGTTGTGGAGCATCTAGCACTTGTTCTTGTGGTTCGTTGCTGTTGTAGCATTCCATTGGGTGGAGAGACTGGGTAACAGTCTCCCCTGCTAATTGATAATGGCGGTGTCGGTATACCGTTTTCCTTTCTGGTCACGACTCGCCACAAAAGTTTGTTCCCTCTTCGTGTGAACGTGGGTCGTGGCTTCACAGGATGGAGAAGAATGCTTCGTCAGCAAAGATGCATCGTGGGTTTTAGCCCTCAATGATGCAAGCTGGTCTTCTTCCTGAATTGACGCCCACGTGGGGAGTGGGATGCAACGAACTTGTCTTATTCTTTCCGCGGAGCTTCTCCCGTATGTACTGGTCTGGTTTCCCTCGAAGTCCGTCATTGAGGTAGGCTTCCGTACGACCTTGCCTGGGAGATCCTTGGATGTCCTGAGAGTCTTGAGAGTAATCACATTCGAAGACGCTCCTGTATAGATAAGGGCCGTCTAGAACTCTGAATCCTTGATGCGTGCGGTGACATGTAGGGCATGGTCGTGACCTTCCTCTGGTTGATTGTAGCAAAACGTCTCCGCGCGCTGATTCTTCGAGAGGTGTGAAAGTTCGCATAAACTTTCCACTAGAGAAACCGCTTCCCGATCCACCGGCCTCTGGTTCATAGTGAAACTATTGACTTGAGGAGGATCGTTGTGAGGATCAGTCCCCAGTGTAGGGGTCTCCATGACAAGACCGCTCATATCTGATGTCGCTTCTTTGATCAGGTCCATGGAGGTCCGCGCCGCTGAAGTACTTTCTCCGATGCGTTGAATGCGTTCCTTTTTTGCTCCAGGGGCTGTCGCGGCTCTTGTGGCAATCGATCAGTTAATGTCTTAAGAAAAGTGAGTACCTCTTTCTGAGTTGCGGCCATATCCGTTTGAGTCTTAGTAAGAACTTCCTACTTCTCCATCAAGTCTGCAATGGTAATGGGGGATGGTCCTCCTCTCGTCCCTCCGGCTCCTGGTCCTGATGAAGGAGTGGAAGTTGTTGCTCGGTGACTACCGAGAGGTGTTACACTTGATGAGATGCCGGATTTGCGGCTGCTGCTCGGCTCGGTGATGGGACGTGTTACACTTCTTGGAACATCTCCTCGCTACGCCGGCACTAGGTAGTAGAAGTGACGGCTCCATAAGATGTATTGACCACGGTAGCTCCACCGACAGTACATCGACACCGGGAGTGTTATCCACACTAGCTCCATCGGAAATTGATTGCTGATCCAGACCTGAGTTCTACCATCATGAAATGGATTGATGATTGAATTGGTCCTAAGATCTACCCTTTTTGAAATTGATAAAATTGAATCGGATTTGGAAGAAATTGACTATACAACCGAGAGATTAACCTCCCACTGTGGGTGAAAACTATTTCTGCCGGTTTTGGTAATTTGGGGTGTGTGGATGAGAAATGAGTCTAAACCTTAAACAAATGCACTGTGCGGTGAGTGCTTGTAGATTCGAGAGATAAATCTGTGCAAGTCCGGCCTAAACCAAGAAATGGCCGTTCCGGACTTGTTTCGGTCACAAAGTGAAGGAGATGGGGTTGATCTTAGGGAGGGAAGCGAAGAAGGTGTTGAGAATGTGAAGGTGTTGGCTATGAATGACTTGTATCGAAAAGCTGAACTGGCTTGCGGGGTGTAAGCTATCAGTTCCGGTGTTTGAATACGATTGTATCAACACTTGCCTCTGTTGTCTGGACTTGTTTCCTTGTTTTTTCTTGTGTGGAAAATAGGGAGGAGAACCTATTTATACAAGTCATTTGAGCCTTATTCACGTCTCTCGTAGGAAGTGGAGGAAGTGGAGTGATGGAGTAGTGGAGTTGTGTGTTGGTGTTACACGACCAGTCTTGCCCACTTCTCCTGTCATCTCTAACCGTCCATGACTTCCTGACACGTTCTTGTGATGGCGCGTTGCACGCCGCATGCTGTAAACCGCCGGACCAATACCCCATATGTATCCCCCGTTTGTGACATGATTGATGTCTCGAGTGTGTGGATCGTGGGACCCACGAGAAAGTTGCATGTAATGCTAGATTAAATAACTAAGTTATTTAGGAAGTCGATACTTGTGAAGTATCATGTGTATTCTATGCAGGTACTGCATCATGGTGTGGTAGAGTGATAGGTGGTGATTACCATGACGCCTCACTGACCAATTAACTCCTGACCAGGGTTGTATAACCAAGCCGGTGAAGTTGGACGGACGAGATGATCTTTGAGACACTTATCTGCGACCGTTGATGGAATTAGGCGCCCATACCCCATTATCTCACGAAGATGTGATCTGGGCCACTCAATTCGTCCGGCGAAGTTGAGTGGTCGAGATCAGTTTGCGACAAAAAACTAGTGCCGCAAAAGCCGCACATCATGCCAACTTCAGGCGCGCGTTCCAAGATAACCAATTCTTGGTCGGTCTTGGCCGATAGATCTGGAGTGTAGGTGGTAGGCTAGTGTTCACGCCTATACCTGACTGTCCCATGAAAACGTGATCTAAGCCACTCAAATCGTCCGGCGAAGTTGAGTGGTCGAGATCAATTTGCAATTTGGGAAGTGTGACCACGCTAGTTTGGACGCGCGTTTTGGGATAGCCATGCATGACATGCCTTGGCCGATCAGGTGAGGGGATAGACGGGCCCACAATGGTCATGCTGGTATGACCGTACATGCTTAATCTAATCTTGGACCCTCCATTCGTGCCGGAGAAGACGGACGCTCGTGATGCTCAAAAAACCCTAGTTTTGGCTTTCATGGCCGTGTAACCATGCCTTATTCGGGCGCACGAATCGGGATGACCAACCATGGTTGGTCCTGACCGATTGGTCAGGTATGTAGGCGGGCCCTCGGTGATTGTGTTGACATGCTCTGGGCCCTTTGAATCTACATCTACACCCTCCATCTATACCTGCGAAGATGGATGGTTGAGACTGTTTTGCGACACATGTAATATGCCGCAAACCCTAATTTAGGGTTTTCCGCCCATGCCGCTCTCGTTTTGGACGTTTTGGAAAGCTATGCCAGTTCGGGAGGCCGACCATGCGGGGTCCGCGTTGGTTCGGCAGTGAATATTCCATACACGCTTGGGGGTTATAGAATTGATCTGGGCCATCCAATCATCTTTGTGAAGTTGGATGAACGAGATCATATCCGATCGATACGGACAGTCCGGATGCTCAATCGGGCTAGTATAACACACCGAGAGTTGCTCAATCGGGCTAGTATAACACACCGAGAGTTGCGGCACATGTACGGGTATTTCGTACATGCTTTCATTATAATGCTTGGAGGTTCGTGTTGCTCTGCTAAGAGCAACACTCAGTCGTCATGCCGCACTGATAATGAGTACAGGAAATACAAGGCTGTTTACGCATTAATTAATAATGTTATAAATTCACAGGGTATATGGGATTGTTGCTACATGCTCCTACCTGGATGAAATTCGTGTATTTAATTCACAGAATGGGATTGTTGCCACATGCTCCATTCTAGGTGAATTAGTAAAGTGAAGAAGTATTCAACACTTATTAATGGCTTTATCTTTTACAAGATGTTAGCGCATAGTTTTCTGGCTTTTACAATTTTAACCTTATATGAAAATCCACCATCAACACCTAGCAACAAGCTGGCCTCTGATAGGGTGTAGAATACATCCTATTTACTATCTATTGTTTATGCTTTCTTTGCTATTTTTCTTGTAAATTATGTATTTTACGTTTGTTTTGAGTTTTATAGCTACTAAGGAGTCACACGGAGGAAAAGGAGAAGAAATCACCATATTTTAGTAAAAGGGTAAAATTGTCGTTTCACCAAGGAGGGAATACTATATGGAGCCCAGCCAAGGTTAAGGGGAGGTCAAAGAGGTGTCCCTTATCCAAAAGAAGGGAGTGAGAATAGCACAATTGGGGTGTATTTATGGTGGGTGTTTGAATCCACCCACACCCTAAACTCTGACCCATACCCAAGCCCACATGTCTGAATCCACCCATACCCTAACCTAAGCCCATCCATCCATACCCTGCTCCATACCCTAACCGTACCCGGATCCATGCCCGAGTCCATTCCCAAGTTATAACCCTAACTCTGAGAATCGTCTCTCATTCAATTCCAATCATTGGTAAAACTGGAATTGAGAAGAAATGAAAGCAGCAGCCGCTGCTAAAATCGACAGACCAATCGGAAAATTGATACAACAGAGATGGCGATGACGCTACGGAGAAAGAATGAAGATGGGTTTGGATCGGTTCGCTGCTATCAGAGAAGAAATTGGAGATGAAGGTGGTTCTGTTGAGGTTGAGCTGTGAGGTGATTGAGAACGAGAAATTGAGAAGTTGAATCTGCTGGTGAAGATGGATCTGTGAATCGATTGAGAGAACAGGTCGATTAACGAACAGAATTGATGAAGCTAAGAGAGAGATGGGGTTTCTATGAGAATCTCCAACTGTTGAAGCCGAGAGCTGTTAGTGATGATGATGTTGCTCTGAATATGAAGATGAGTGACTCTGGTGAGGAATTGAAGGAGATGCAGTGGCGGATGGAGGCAACAGAATCTGAGACTATAAAAAGGGGAACAGAACACAGCATAGATCGAGAACAAAGAGAAGAGAAATTGAACCAAGTATGGGATTGCTGCAATGGGTCTGTGGTTTGAGGTAGAGAAGAATCGATTAGGGTCTGATGGTGTTAATTGGGTATGGTATTGAAGCTCAAAGAGAAGAAAGACAGAAATGGGTTCTGGTGGTGATATGTTCTCAGACAGATGCAACAGTGGTATTGATTAAATCTGGCAGCTAGAGGTGATGGCAGTTGGTGTTGCAAAATCGAGAGAATGAATGGGTCTCTGTAATGCTGTGACCAGGGAAAGTGTGTGGCTTAAGCTATTGAAGCAACAGAAATGGGAGAATGAAGTGAATCTGTTGGATTCATGGCAGACTTGGAAGAGACAGTGCAACTCAGGGATGTGGTGCTGTTGTTGAAATCAGAGAGTGAGTTGAAATAAGTTGAGCAGTTGCTGTGTCTGGAGCTGAGCTAGGTAGCTGGACTGAGCTAGATTTGGAACTGAGAAGAAACAGCTGGTGGTTGCTGTTGTTTGAGCAAGGACAAGAATAGCAATGGATTCTGAGATTGAGAGCAAGTGGCAGTTTATGAAGCTCGAGTCTGGTGGTAAATGTATGGGTCTGGTGCTGTGAGCAGAATGGTTATGGAATAGCTTGTTGATTGCAGAGGGGTTGTTTGTTGCTATGAGTCAAGAAATTGGTGTGTGGCTATGATAGCATCGCGAGAATAGATTGGTTAAGGCTCGATGATGTTATGAATCGGCGGTGCTTGAAATAGATGTATGTGTAGGATACATGTCTCATACGGAATGAAGTTAAAAGAATGGCCGGAGTTAGGCCTGGAAATGACCGAGAAACAGCCAGAACTCGGCTTCCAATCCATTCACACGAGTTAACTCAGTGATTCTCCGATCCAACTCAACGAGTAAGCCGAGTCAGCCTGACTCAAGAGCTGACTAGAAGCTAACTCACCATCTTCCTTGACCTAGTTGACTAACAGAAGACCGTTAGGTCAGCGGTTAACGGTAACGGAATATTCCTTGACGGAGAAGAAGATTCCAGTGACCGGCAGTGATATTCAAGTTGCCGGCGGTGACAATTCCGGTAGGATTCCGGCCATAATACCAGTTTTCCGGCGAGCAAAAATTCCAGAATTTTCTATGGACTTCTCTCATGGGTGTGAAGACTTGGACTAGGAATTGGATGGAGAATTTGGCTCAAATTTGGAAAGAGAAGATGAAGAGTTGAGAAAGACTTGAATTTGGAAGATGAATTGCTAAAGGAAAAGGATTCTAATCCTTGGAAGAGTTGGAGAATATTGAAGCCTATAAATAGAGAAGTTTTCTACATCTTTTACACACCTCTCTACACACACAACACTTGTGTTTTTGCTTGCTTTTCTAAGATTCTTCTTTTTAATTATTTGTGTGAACTTGAAAATTCTCCTTTTAATAATTATTATTTGTGTGAATTTCAAAAGCATGAGTAGCTAATTTTCTTATTGATTGAGGATGAATTCCTAGTTCTTAATACATGATTTAAGTTTTTGTTTTCAATTCTATCTTGAGATTTTTCACATGATTATCGATTGTTTTTACTAATTGGAATGTTTATTCATTCATGATTGATTGATAGATTGTTTAGAGTGCACGCTAAATTGATTTGTTAATTGATCTATATCTAGTATAAGTTAGGGAATACGTAATCGTTCTCGACACTTTACACAAGTAGAAAACACGAGACCTTGCGGAGGGATTCCGTGGAGCGATTGTGTGTAAAAACAACGCTAGAAAGTGGACCAAGCGAACCGAGTTTAACTACTAGTACTAAACCTAAATTCATAAATCTTAATGCATTCTGGGAATTACATCTTGTAAGCGGACCTCAAGGTGGTTCTTTTGAATAGAATCTGATAACTAAGCGGACTTGTTACTCAGTGAAACAAGGGATTTTGGGGCTAGCTAAGCGGACCTGCTATCCTACGGTTGGTGATAATCTGTGACTAATAACAAGTAGAAAAGAACATAACTTAATTCATTGTTTCGAAACGAAGAAGGATTCCTTGATCTTGTCTCTCTTATTGCTTTCAACTTTCGATTTTAATTGCTTTGTTTATTTTCTTTTTCTTTTTACACCCCCCTTTCGTGACAATTTTTACAACTAGAATCTCTTGCTCCTCGTGGGAACGAACTTGACTTCCATTATATTATTTTTAATTGAGTGGAAACATTAATTAATTTGATTGCACCTACGACACGCATCAAATTTTGGCGCCGCTGCCGGGGAGCAACGGGCGATTTTTAGTTGTTTTTTGTTTTTCTTTTTGCTATATTCTTGCTTTGTTAGATTCTATACCGTATCTAACTTAGTTTTTGAGAATCTTGTTTCAGGTGTTATACCTTTGGTGAATGCTTAAAGAGGGCAGACCGAGTCCCATACGTCTTCAATCCGGCACTCAACTAAAGGATTTCATTCGAGCGGTTAACACTCCACTTCCTCCGTCTTCATCAAGTGATTTCACAGATTCGGACAAAGAGGAAGAAACGATGGCTGATCGTACACTCAAGGACCTAGCTTCTCACAAGCTTGATACACAACAATGGTGTATCCAAACTAATTCAACCTTCGAGATCAAGCCGGGGTTGATTAGAGAGTTACCAAAGTTCCATGGCATGGTGAATGAGGACCCAAACAAACATCTTATGGACTTCTATACCATAGTTATGGCCATGCTTCCACCGGAGACTAATGCGGATGGAGCAATGTTGAAAGCTTTCCCGTTTTCTTTGGCGGGCAATGCTAAGGAATGGTTATATTATTTGCCTTCCGGAAGTATCACAACATGGAATGGGATGAAGAAACTTTTCCTCGAGAGATATTTTCCCGCATCCAAAGCTACTCAAATTCGCAAGGAGATTTGTGGATTGAAACAACATGTGGGAGAGTCATTGTATGAATGTTGGGAGCGATATAAGAGGTTGGTGGCAAGCTGTCCACACCATCAATTTAGTGAGGTTATGATACTCCAATACTTCTACGAAGCTCTCAACCCAAGCGATAGGTCTCTTCTTGACGCCGCGGGTGGTGGTGCACTAATGAACAAGACGGTGACCCAAGCCACCGAGTTGATTGAAAGCATGGCGGCAAACTCGCAACAATTCTACACAAGAGATGAACCCATGGTTAGGCGAGTGCATGAAGTTAGTGATTCATCATCACAACTTGATCAAAGAATGAGTAACATGGAGATAATGATTCAAAGGATGGCCGCGGTTATTATTCCGGATAATGAGACCGAACAAGTGAATGCTTTATATCCGAATCAAAGGCCAAGGTACGATCCATACTCGAATACTTACAATCCCGGGTGGAAAGATCATCCTAACTTTAGCTATGCAAATAAGCAAGCGGCGGTTCCCAATCCGTATGAGCAACAAGGTGGATTCCAACAATCACGTTTTCAACCTCAACAACAATTCCAACCTCAAGTGAAGGAACATGGATCTTCGATAGATGATAAGCTTAATGTCATGATGCAAAGTATTACGTCAATGTTTCAACAAAATCAACAAAAGACCGATTCGGCAATCAAGGATTTACAAATTCAAGTGGGGCAATTGGCGACCGATGTGAACCTATTAAAAGCGCAAGCGTCCACAAAACTTCCTTCACAACCATTTGTTAATCCAAGAGAGAGCGTTAATGCGATTACTTTGAGGAGTGGGAAACAAGTGGAGCAACCGAATCAACAAGATAAGGTGTATGATGAGAAAGAGGAAATTGAAACCGCACCAAAGGAGAAAACATCTCCAACCAACCAACCCGAGGAGACGGTTCCTACTTTCACAACTCCACCCCCGTTCCCTAGCCGATTTGCTAAATCAAAGAAAGACTTGGAATACAAGGATATGTGGGACATCCTTAAGAAAGTACAAGTCAATATTCCACTCATTGAAGCTATTCGTCAAATTCCTCGTTATGCAAAGTTCTTAAAGGAGTTGTGCATGAAGAAGAAAAGGTTGAAAGGGAATGAAGTCATGAGTGTGGGGGAGAATGCTTCGGCGTTCATTCTCAAGAAACTCCCACCAAAATTAAAGGACCCCGGTAGTTTCACTATACCTTGCACAATTGGTAAAACAAGGTTTACTCGAGCTTTGCTAGATTTGGGTGCATCGGTTAATGTTATGCCGTCTTCGATTTATGATTCTTTGAATCTTGGTCCTCTTAACGAGACCGGGGTAGTTCTTGAACTTGCTAACCGATCTAATGTTTACCCGAAAGGGATTGTTGAGAATGTTTTGGTGCAGGTTAATGAGCTTGTATTTCCGGCCGATTTCTATGTCTTAGACATGAATGATGAGAATTCTTCCAAGTCTACACCTTTGCTATTGGGTAGACCATTCTTAAGCACCGCCGGAACAAAGATTGATGTCCAAAATGGCACCTTGACTATGGAGTTTGATGGTACACTCATCCACTTCAATATCTTTGAGACAACGCGATACCCTAGTGATGTGAAGTCATGTTTTCCCGTGAAAGAGATTGATCCGGGCTAATGAATCTTGCAAGAGCTAAGTCGGGCCGTCGACTTTAAAACAAGCGCTTAATGGGAGGCAACCCATAGGTTTTGTATTTCTTATTCTTTTTGCTTTTTGTTATTTCTTTTTCTTGTTCCTTATCATGTTAAAATTTCCCACCTTGACTTTACTAGGAGGATTCAATTACATTGAGGACAATGTAAGGTTTAAGTGTGGGGGAGTGGTTAAGCATGTTTTTAAAAAAAAAATTACAAAAACATTAAAAAATTTAAAAAAAATAAAAAAAAGTTTTTACTTAAAACTCCAACTTTTAAAGATTTTAGAGTCACTAGCATACTTCTAGGTATGTTTACATAGAGATTTTGACCGACATAATTGAACTTGGAAATGTTAGAGAACTACATTCGGATTTCTTGTTTGTTAGAGTGTTAAATAATGGATTTAATCATGCCGGTGATGCGAATTTGGTGCGAGGAGAAATGCATTATTAGAGTTGCTGATCAATCATTAGTGGAGACTACCCGTATTCATATCATGTGAGGCACCGACCAGAAATTTTCCATCTACTAAAGAGCTTTCTTTTGAGTGTGTGTCACCGTACGTTAATTCCGGGTAGAATGGTGAGCTACCCAACCTCCCACCAATAGAAGCACTACTCTTTGATCTCTTGAGTGCTAATTTTGTCAATCATGAGGGTGACGTCTATAGATGAAAGCCTCCTTCTTGTAGTTTGATTTGCAGTTAGCACCATTCTCTCTCTCGACAACAACGGGTCCATAGAAACACATTCATCATCAACAATGAGCGATATCAAAATCTACAAGGAAAGTTGGAAAAGTTTATGGTTTACAAGCAACGGAACGAGAAAAAAAGAGCAAATTTCAAATACAAGTAAAGCAACATACGAATGAGCGGATTTTACATATATGTTGAAGACTTACAATACAATGAGCATAATTATACATACAAGTATGAAGACTTATTCATAAAAGCGAAGAAAATTAAAAGGTGAGAATTTTTGAAAGTTTATGATTTCAAAGACGATACAAGTTGTGAAGAATCAAGTGGTAAAATACTTCTTCCACGACCATGGTTTATTTTGTATTTAATTTCTCTTGTTTTCAAAAAAAAAAAAAAAAAAAAAAAAAAAAAAAAAAAATTGAAAGAAAAAAAATTGAAAAAAAGAAAAGAAAAAAAAAAAGAGAGAAAAACAAGAGAAATATTTGTTCTTATTTTTATTTAATGAGCCGTGGGGAAGGAAAATTTATAAGGAAGTTTCAAGCGACAAGGATTTAAGGTAAAAGAGTTATAAATTGTCAAGGATTTATGAAATTCAAAGGTTTATCATCAATAGTTGAAACCGAAAACGAAGACCATGAAGACGAGGAGCGGAAGACGTTTCTATTGGATGCCGTGAGAGTGGTGTTATCATAATTGGCGATCGGATGTGAAGGTGAGTAAGTAATCTCATCCTCAATAATAAATGGTTGATTTCCTTTCTTAGAGATCGTCAGAAAAATGGTTTTCAAAATATTAAAAGATGTGGGTTTTTAAAAATATTTCGGAAGTTGTCCTTCCCACCATTCAACGTGTCGCAGGAATTTTCTCTTCATTCCTACCTGCACACATGTGAGACCCATAAAAAAGCCGTCTTTTTGAGTGCAATTATCATAAAATCCTTTTTGGTGAGGCAGAAGTCGAGGCGAAATGCTTATTGATCGTTTCTCAAACACGCGTTCTCTCATTATGGTGTGGTTATTTCTCACTCAACATTTAAGAATGAGAATATGTTCTTTAGTATTTCTAACTTCTTATTACTAGCATGCAGAAACTCTATGTCCTCATAACTCTTTGGATGCTTGGGACGCTTGAACGCTTTGAAGTTGCGAGTTTTTAGTTTGATTTGCTCGAGGACTAGCAAAGTCTAAGTGTGGGGGAATTTGATAGGGTGTAGAATACATCCTATTTACTATCTATTGTTTATGCTTTCTTTGCTATTTTTCTTGTAAATTATGTATTTTACGTTTGTTTTGAGTTTTATAGCTACTAAGGAGTCACACGGAGGAAAAGGAGAAGAAATCACCATATTTTAGCAAAAGGGTAAAATTGTCGTTTCACCAAGGAGGGAATACTATATGGAGCCCAGCCAAGGTTAAGGGGAGGTCAAAGAGGTGTCCCTTATCCAAAAGAAGGGAGTGAGAATAGCACAATTGGGGTGTATTTATGGTGGGTGTTTGAATCCACCCACACCCTAAACTCTGACCCATACCCAAGCCCACATGTCTGAATCCACCCATACCCTAACCTAAGCCCATCCATCCATACCCTGCTCCATACCCTAACCGTACCCGGATCCATGCCCGAGTCCATTCCCAAGTTATAACCCTAACTCTGAGAATCATCTCTCATTCAATTCCAATCATTGGTAAAACTGGAATTAAGAAGAAATGAAAGCAGCAGCCGCTGCTAAAATCGACAGACCAATCGGAAAATTGATACAACAGAGATGGCGATGACGCTACGGAGAAAGAATGAAGATGGGTTTGGATCGGTTCATTTTGCTATCGAGAAGAAATTGGAGATGAAGGTGGTTCTGTTGAGGTTGAGCTGTGAGGTGATTGAGAACGAGAAATTGAGAAGTTGAATCTGCTGGTGAAGATGGATCTGTGAATCGATTGAGAGAACAGGTCGATTAACGAACAAAATTGATGAAGCTAAGAGAGAGATGGGGTTTCTATGAGAATCTCCAACTGTTGAAGCCGAGAGCTGTTAGTGATAATGATGTTGCTCTGAATATGAAGATGAGTGACTCTGGTGAGGAATTGAAGGAGATGCAGTGGCGGATGGAGGCAACAGAATCTGAGACTATAAAAAGGGGAACAGAACACAGCATAGATCGAGAACAAAGAGAAGAGAAATTGAACCAAGTATGGGATTGCTGCAATGGGTCTGTGGTTTGAGGTAGAGAAGAATCGATTAGGGTCTGATGGTGTTAATTGGGTATGGTATTGAAGCTCAAAGAGAAGAAAAACAGAAATGGGTTCTGGTGGTGATATGTTATCAGACAGATGCAACAGTGGTATTGATTAAATCTGGCAGCTAGAGGTGATGGCAGTTGGTGTTGCAGCTGATCAGAGAATGAATGGGTCTGTAATGCTGTGACCAGGGAAAGTGTGTGGCTTAAGCTATTGAAGCAACAGAAATGGGAGAATGAAGTGAATCTGTTGGATTCATGGCAGACTTGGAAGAGACAGTGCAACTCAGGGATGTGGTGCTGTTGTTGAAATCAGAGAGTGAGTTGAAATAAGTTGAGCAGTTGTTGTGTCTGGAGCTGAGCTAGGTAGCTGGACTGAGCTAGATTTGGAACTGAGAAGAAAACAGTTTGGTGGTTCTTGTTGTTTGAGCAAGGACAAGAATAGCAATGGATTCTGAGATTGAGAGCAAGTGGCAGTTTATGAAGCTCGAGTCTGGTGGTAAATATATGGGTCTGGTGCTGTGAGCAGAATGGTTATGGAATAGCTTGTTGATTGCAGAGGGGTTGCTGTTGCTATGAGCTGAAGAAATTGGCTGTGTGGCTATGATAGCATCGCAGGAATAGATTGGTTAAGGCTCTGATGATGTTATGAACTGGCAGTGCTTGAAATAGATGTATGTGTAGGATACATGTCTGTTACAGGAATGAAGTTAAAAGAATGGCCGGAGTTAGGCCTGGAAATGACCGAGAAACAGCCAGAACTCGGCTTCCAATCCATTCACACGAGTTAACTCAGTGATTCTCCGATCCAACTCAACGAGTAAGCCGAGTCAGCCTGACTCAAGAGCTGATTAGAAGCTAACTCACCATCTGCCTTGACCTAGTTGACTAACAGAAGACCGTTAGGTCAGCGGTTAACGGTAACGGAATATTCCTTGACGGAGAAGAAGATTCCAGTGACCGGCAGTGATATTCAAGTTGCCGGCGGTGACAATTCCGGTAGGATTCCGGCCATAATACCAGTTTTCCGGCGAGCAAAAATTCCAGAATTTTCTATGGACTTCTCTCATGGGTGTGAAGACTTGGACTAGGAATTGGATGGAGAATTTGGCTCAAATTTGGAAAGAGAAGATGAAGAGTTGAGAAAGACTTGAATTTGGAAGATGAATTGCTAAAGGAAAAGGATTCTAATCCTTGGAAGAGTTGGAGAATATTGAAGCCTATAAATAGAGAAGTTTTCTACATCTTTTACACACCTCTCTACACACACAACACTTGTGTTTTTGCTTGCTTTTCTAAGATTCTTCTTTTTAATTATTTGTGTGAACTTGAAAATTCTCCTTTTAATAATTATTATTTGTGTGAATTTCAAAAGCATGAGTAGCTAATTTTCTTATTGATTGAGGATGAATTCCTAGTTCTTAATACATGATTTAAGTTTTTGTTTTCAATTCTATTTTGAGATTTTTCACATGATTATCGATTGTTTTTACTAATTGGAATGTTTATTCATTCATTCATGATTGATAGATTGTTTAGAGTGCACGCTAAATTGATTTGTTAATTGATCTATATCTAGTATAAGTTAGGGAATACGTAATCGTTCTCGACACTTTACACAAATAGAAAACACGAGACCTTGCGGAGGGATTCCGTGGAGCGATTGTGTGTAAAAACAACGCTAGAAAGTGGACCAAGCGAACCGAGTTTAACTACTAGTACTAAACCTAAATTCATAAATCTTAATGCATTCTGGGAATTACATCTTGTAAGCGGACCTCAAGGTGGTTCTTTTGAATAGAATCTGATAACTAAGCGGACTTGTTACTCGGTGAAACAAGGGATTTTGGGGCTAGCTAAGCGGACATGCTATCCTACGGTTGGTGATAATTTGTGACTAATAACAAGTAGAAAAGAACATAACTTAATTCATTGTTTCGAAACGAAGAAGGATTCCTTGATCTTGTCTCTCTTATTGCTTTCAACTTTCGATTTTAATTGCTTTGTTTATTTTCTTTTGCTTTTTACACCCCCCTTTCGTGACAATTTTTACAACTAGAATCTCTTGCTCCTCGTGGGAACGAACTTGACTTCCATTATATTATTTTTAATTGAGTGGAAACATTAATTAATTTGATTGCACCTACGACACGCATCAGCCTCCAACACCTTTTTGAATAGCAATACCTAGTCTATGAAAAATAAAACTACCAAAACCCCTACTAGCGTCTTTGCTAACTATACAATTCTTCAGACGCTTGAAAAAACATAAAGTATCTTCGCCGAGTTCTCCAAAGGTAGAGAAAGCCAGGACTCCCAAACCATGACCATGTGAAACACATTTGTCAAAGTATTTAGTGTGTTTTCTAGAAACCGCACTAGATATGGCTTTCCCAGGGACAAAAGAGCGAATGCCTTCACCAGTGAAGGGTGAGACACCTGTGACATCCATACAAACATCTTGTCCATTTTCCCAGTTGAGCACAAGAATATCAGCAGGTTTCAATTCTTTGTCATCATCCTTCAGAAAACCAAGAGGAACTTCCTTACGTGCAGGTACACCAGCTTTGTAACAAATGTCAGCTATTATGTCACGAACAACATCATGTCGAAACTTAGGGCCTATATCCTTAGCACAGTGAAGCGCGTGATCCCCGAATATGTTCATGGATTTGTTACAACTTGGGCATAAACTATTCTCAACAAACAAAGGGATGCCAAGACGATAACAAAGCACAACTCGGAACTGTCTAGGTCCGATGCACTGGTTGAGCCCACTAATAGGTACAACCATTAAATAGTCTTGAGCATGCTTAACACGATTACACTGCCACAAAATGGAATCTCTTGCAGACATAGAAAATTGGTCTGGGATTTGCTTCTTAACCGCATCAAAATAAGTGACTGCCAGGGAGTGCATGGAAGGGGGGCAGTATCATCAACACAGTAAGTAGCAGGTAATCCACATACCTGGATATATCTCTGAAGTGCAAACGGATTAGAAGAACCTTTGTCCGTTGAAAAAGAGTTACCAAGAATCACTTTCTGCACCGAGGTAATCTGACTCTGAGAAGCGAGGTAGCAGTAAGTGCTTGTATCGGCCATGGTGTAAATGCCAAGTCCACCATCTTTGATAGGCAAGGTAGCTAATCGCTGCTGTAAGGGACCAAACCCCGCACCATCACCAGTGATTAGAAGTCTCAAGTACTTAAGTAAATGATCATCAAAAAGGGCAGTGGCTGATTTTAGGGCCGCGGGATTGGTAGTACGCATTGCAAAATATAATATAGACACACCAGTGCAATTGCGAAGTAGTAGCATCTCACTTTGAGGATCCTTGAGTTTTTTGATTGCAGTCATTAATTGAACAGTTTTATTCACCCTGCTCAACAACATATCACTGATAAAGTTCAGATCTAAACTCACCGGACCGCCCAAAAGTTTGACACCAGTAGAAGGTCTACCAATATCCGCAGGGAAAACACCGTCAGTTGTGCTTCTGAGATCAAAAGAAAGCCAAAAGACTTCTGTTTTCTTTATATTAAGATGTAAACCTCTGCTCGATACTTATGTTTCGATTATGCTCAAAGCTTTTGCTACCTCCAAAGTATCACCAATAATCGTACCATCATCAAGATACCAAGCATGCAAATGGAGTTTGCATTGAGAAACAATAGTCTTCACTAGGGGGTGAAGTGTCAAGGCGAATAATAATGGTCGTAATATAATTTAGCAGGCCTCAAGTAGCAAAATTCCACCCAGCGAGAAATACCTGGACAATAAAGACAGACCTCCTTGATGAGCTGAGATCTGCTCACCATGTTGAAAGTATTGCAAAAGTCAACGAGCAATATTGACATCTTGTCTAAGTGACCTTCCTTCTCAAGAAGATGATTTACAGCATGTAAAATACTTTCCCCACCAGCAGGCACACTAACTCCGAATTGGTAATCACCCAAATAAGACAACATGTCTTTTCCGACAGAAAAAGCAGCCACCTTCGAAACCAACCTACGCCAAACCGTGCCAACAGCAATTGGCCTAATACCACCACCGGGTTTGAGTAACGGAGTTAAAGGCGCACTAGAAATGAACTCGCCCAAAGCCACGGGGCATTTACCAGCTAACCAAAGGTTGACAACCCCTGTTATTGAAGCAAGTAACTCATCCGCCATGACTGCTGCTTCT
Organism: Papaver armeniacum; assembly: GCA_023531295.1. Lineage (NCBI taxonomy): Eukaryota > Viridiplantae > Streptophyta > Magnoliopsida > Ranunculales > Papaveraceae > Papaver > Papaver armeniacum. The sequence goes on along the minus strand of JAJJWW010010281.1, from coordinate 121,679 downwards.
CCACTCAGTACATCATGTGTGCGTAAACCGTCACGACCACAAGACGTGCCTTTTGGGAAGCTCCTAATGGCTCCCAAAACTGCCGGAGAATCTACTGTGATTGAGTTCACCATGATATCATCACCGAGAACAATAGGGGGAGGTGCGGGTGGGTGCTTGTCCAGTAGTTCATGGAACGTGTTCTCATTGCAAGGTGCCACCCCAGATGAAGACATCACTCGGATAGCTGCATCAAAATGGCCAGCAAGGTAGCTGCTCCCTGCTTCTTCGAATCAACCTTCTTAGAACCATTACGGAGTGGCTATTGTAGCAATTTGTTTGCTAGGGTGAAACAGCCGTTAGGCTCCTTCTAAGCAGAAAGAGCTTGGTTAATGGCAATGACTTGCAAGCGTTTCCTGTTGCCAGACTTCTTCTCTGCGGAGTTTCTCGACTGGAACAAGGAAAGAGTACAAGTATGCAGTAGAATCAATTGCAACCATGCTGTCAGATTCCCGGGGATGGAAATAATCCTATCAAGGCAAGCTTTCAATGCCCTCGAGAAGGCAAGCCTACATTGAAAAGGGATGAAGGTGACAGTCGTAAACTGTCTCTGAAACACGGCATTAAGAAGATCTATAGACAAGATTCTTACAACATCTTCATATGTAGTGACAGCACTATCCTCAACCACGGCCTCACCCACTGCAGTAAAAGAGAAATCAGGGCAAACGACATTTACCTCAGCTGGTTTATCTAAACCATGAAGAAGAAAATCAGCCCCTGCACCATTGAGAGGCCCTGCAGCGACATCTCCATGTACAACACCTTCTCGACCCTTACACGGCTTCTTCCAACCATGAAAATGCATACATCTTCAACAGAGCCACATCCGTAAACATCCCAAAACCTTCTCCCACGCCAAGTAGATGTGCAAATTGTTGGCAGTTAAATCTCTGCAGAATGCTTCATTAGAGGATAAATGCCTGTCGTATAAATGCTTAACAATGGAACCTTTGGCGTAGCCTCTGTCGTTAACCCCATCTAGGCATCCATGAAAGTGCTTGAAGGGGAAACGACAGAGATTGCTGTCAGGTATGGCTTCGACTGTGGGTGGAGAAGAACCTAAGGGCACATGGGAAGGAGAAGTTGACAAGGTGCATGAAGAGGTCCTAGAAATTCTAGGCATGGCGTCACTGAAAACCCTAAAAAAAAAAAACTCAAACCCTAGAAAGTAAAAAAAAACAACGAGCAAAACTTAGCATGTGGGGCCAAGGGTTCGGCAAGCCGTTGGCACATGGTGCGGTTAGCATGGCTAGGGCCAAGGCAAGGTGTGGCTTGGCTGGGCATGTGGGGCCAAGGGTTTGGAAAGCCGTTGGCACATGGTGCGGCTAGCATGGCTAGGTGCGGTTTGGCTTGGCATGTGTGGCCAAGGGTTTGGCAAGCCGTTGGCACGTGGTGCGGCTAGCATGACTAGGTGCCAAGGCAAGGTGTGGCTTGGCTTGGCATGTGGGCCCAAGGTTTTGGCAAGCCGTTGGCACATGGTGCGGCTAGCATGGCTAGGTGCGTTTTGGCTTGGCATGTGGGGCCAAGGGTTTGGCAAGCCGTTGGCACATGGTGCGGCTAGCATGGCTAGGTGCCAAGGTAAGGTGTGGCTTGGCTTGGCATGTGGGGCCAAGGTTTTGGAAATCCGTTGGCACATGGTGCGGCTAGCATGGCTAGGTGCGGTTTGGCTTGGCATGTGGGGCCAAGGGTTTGCCATGGGCGCATGGCGTGGCTAGCTTGGCTAGGTGTGGTTTGGCTTGGCATGTGGGGCCAAGGGTTTGCCATAGGCGCATGGCGTGGCTAGCTTGGATAGGTGCGGTTTGTCTTGGCATGTGGGGCCAAGGTTTGGCGTGACCAAGCTAGGGCTTTGGGCCAAAGGTCGTTTGGTAACCTCAGACAGCTAGGATTTGCTCATGGGATTGAAGGGCGACCGTTGATTGTCGCACGCCTTCGTTTTGGTAGCCGCGTAAGGAAGGCCAGCAAGGTGGCGCGACTAGGTTGGCATGGGGCCATGGCAAGGTGCGTTTGGCATGGCGCGGTAGGTGTGGCTGGCATGGTTTTCCATTGGCACAGGGGTGCAGCTAGCATGGTTGCCATGCCTGGGAGCGGTAGGTGTGGCTGGCATGGTTTTCCATTGGCACAGGGGTGCGGCTAGCATGGTTGGAATTCCTTGGCGCGGTAGGTGTGGCTGGCATGGTTTGCCATTGGCACAGGGGTGCAGCTAGCATGGTTGGCATGCCTGGGCGCGGTAGGTGTGGCTGGCATGGTTTGCCATCGGCACATGCGGTGTGAGAATTAGGGTTTTGGCCTGTCGAAACTCTAATTAGCATTAAAAAAAAGGTACCCTGGTAATTTTCTTGCAGACAAATTAAAGGGTTCAATAAATGTGCTTGGTTTGGACATTATTACTCAAGTTCTGTGACGTCACTGTCTGACTAGGGTTTTACGATTTTACCCCTAAGCTAAAAACCACCATCAACATTAAGTCCCCTGCTTAGCTCGGAACAAGTGCCTTGTTGCGAGGTAAGCATATGATGGTGACATAAAATGACAGAATCAAGACGTAAATCATTGCATAGATGGTCAGGAAAATCCGACTAACCTTTTTGAGAGGTGAAGAGAGTTTTTGCTTCCCGTGTTGGCGGCCCTGCATAAGTTGTACTGGGGATGCAGACCGTGGAGTGGTGAGACGAAAGTTGCTGGCTTGGTCTGGCCATACATCACCGAGGCAAAGCGGGCGCAGTCTTGGAAGGCAAAGCGTAACGGATGGCTTGGCACGTGGGGCCAAGAGGTGGCGTGGTCTTAGGAAGGCGAGCATGGCGGATGGCTTGGTGTATGGGGCCAAGGCAATGAAGCAGACGGCTTGGTGTGGTCACGGCAAGGAATGGTTTGGTGAGGCAAGGCATGCATGGGCGGTTCGGCACGGCTGTGACTTGTCTTTGCGGCCCGATTGCTTCTTATTCGATGCCAATGGGAAATCCTTTCCCCTTTCGAACATTAAAGTATCGCACCCTCCTATCCCGCCTAGCTTTCATTGGGGTTTTGATGAGGCGTTTTGTTTGGGACTGATTTCCCGGCCGTGATTCCATCATGTTCCGCCTATTCAGCCTGCGTTTTCTCTTTCTTCCTTTAGGGTTCCCACAGTATTTACATCTGGTGAAGTTGTGTTGTCTTCCCAGTTTTCAACAAAGATTTCTTCTCGTCAAGTCCAACTTTCATCATGTCGATCAGAAGTGAATCGTCCTCGAGCCGACCAGGTTCCCCAGTCAAACGTGCTAGGCTTGACTCTTGCGAAAATTTTCCCATTCGAGTCATTCGGGTCAAGAAAATCATACCGGTATGTTCTTATTGATCAACAAGTGTTTTTTTATTTGCCAGTGAATAATGAAAGTTTTCCTTCTGTGTAGAGATATCCCGTCGGAGCATGTGTTACCGTCATTGATGAAGATGATTTGGTTACCCCTTTTTCTTCGAGTTCGATCCTACCAGCCGCTGCAGATCTTGAGAACGCCGACTTAGGAATTTCTTGCGATGAGTATCCCAATGCAGGCTTGTCGTTCGGAACCCGCATGAGGTGTCTTTCCTCTAACTACCGAAATGTTGGTGGGTTTTTGGTGCAGAAAGAATTCGTAACTCTTTATACAAAGATATGGAGGGCGTACGGCCATATTACCACCAGGAACGTGGTGCAATATTGTTCGTCCGCTTTAGTTTCTATAGTGAATTGTCTCCTGCCGATGGTTGTTGAAATGGAGAGTATGTCTATCCGTGCTGTCGTGGAAGCAACTATTCAAAAGTGGGAGAACATGGTGTCTACCAGTGTATCTCAGAAGTTCAATGTTAGTTGGTTGCGGCATCGTCTTGAAATTGTGAAAGTTGACAGAGCCGGTATTCTTGCCGACGTGGTCCCTGCTACGAAAGCTATTTTGAAAGAGAAGAAAGCTCTTGCCATGGAGTCTCAGAAGGTGGAAGAGTCAATCCGGAACTTGAAGAGCAGGACTGAGAGGTATCAAAGCCGGTTAAAGATGATGCTTTCCAGGGATTACAATCTTTTGGACGGGCTTTTCTGAGTTATGTGGTTGTGAGATGTTCGGTTTCTTTCTGGGTTTTAAGCATGCTCTTGCTCTTTTTTTTTATTATATATATATATATATATCTGGTTTTAAATCTGTTTAAATCTGGGACACGTTTGGTATCAGAGCCATTTCACAGGGAGAGATAGAGTGTTAAATATTAGTCGCAGTGAGCTCGTAAACCCAATTAGGAGGAAGTTTCCGTTTGAAGGTGGAGCACTGATTCCTGTTGGACCGTTTAAACTTTATGATCCCTAATCATGGCTAGTTTTGTCGATCGTTTTCTAGAAAAACAGCTTTAAAAATAAAATAACTCTTAATTCAAAGAAATTATAATGCATGATATTGAGAAAAATTGCACTGGAACATCCCTAAAGTTCCCGTTAATGAGGTTTATAAAAAGGATCTTTTCATTTTAAAACTGATTATGCAATCAAGACAGAGAGAAAACAATATCAATAATAGATTCTAATGATAATTTTGAGCTTTTCTCTCCTAGAATGATTGAAGACCATAAACAAAAGAGATTTAATTATCTTCATATTGGTTTAATTCAAATAGCAGTTAAACCATTAACAAGGACAGGATTAAATAATTCTGTACTTTTATGTGTTAGAGATTGTAGGCACAATAAATTTACTGATTCGCTATTGGGAATTATTGAATCCACATTATGTGAAGGTCCAATATACTTTAATTGTTTCCCAAACTTTTCAGTATCCCTTAGTGATCCAGACTCCTTAGAGCTCTAACTTTAAATGTTAGAACTCGGGGTTTGATATGGTTACGGATCTCAAAATTTAGCATTGTCTATAGAATTTATTATAAGGTAATGAACACCTTATGTCCAAATGCCCAAACTTATGATACCAAGGGGCAAACAACCCTTTTTCATACAAACATAGGTAAAGCTCATACTGTAATACCTAGAACAATTAAATGGGATGAGGTTACCCTTCCAAAAAATGGACTTTGCAAGTCGAAGTACCCACAAAACCTTGTCGAACCAAAACCTTCAACAAATCATTGAATACGAGGATGGAGATGTAGAAATACAATTTACATCCTCTAGAAAAACAAGGATTAAATTTATGGATGGTGAAGGATGTACACCAAGACCTTCTGTGTCCTCATCTTCCTATATAGATCCGATAAATAACTTTATAAATGATTCACATGATGTTACAATAGAGGGAGTCAAACAGACTCCACACCAAGTTAATAAACCTTATTATAGGGTTGATACACCAAAATCAAGTAATAGAAACATCCCTGAACAACCCGAACCGACATTTTCGGATCCGAATTTCGAGGTAAATATGATTCAACAACCTTTAGATGACATAGAAGAATTAAGCAAAGAATATCATAGCTCGAAAAATACAAATAAGAGAGCCTGGTTTAGTTCAAAATTCTCCCCTCGTCGAAAGACAAAATATATAAAACCTATGGTATATACTTAATGCATAGTCAAGATAAAAAACCATTTTTTGATTGGTTAGATGATTTAATCAATGATCATGGTTTAGAGGATTATAAGAAATCTCTTAATACATTAGAAACTCCCTTCCGGACATATGAAACAAAGGAAGGAAAACCTATTCGCAGTATACACCCTCCGCAGACAGTCTTGACGTTTAAAGGAGCTATAGCATCCCCATATAAGGCGTAATCAAGAGAAACTAATTCAAAGAAAGAACCCAAAAGGATATTGGCCAGCTAATACAAATAGGCAACTATACGAATTTATGTTTGCAATCATTAGGTAAACAGACAAACTTAATAGAGTCCATGCTAGATACCAAGAAGCAAATGACAACTACTAATGATAAGAAACCAAGTAGAAAATAGATCGATCAAGAAGGGCTTTTATTTAAGCCACCCCAATCATTAATCGACAAGTGTTTAGACTATCTAATCCTGATAATAGCTTTGTAGATGCTTTAGTCGAAAAACTAGAGTCCCTCAATCTATCTTCTCTAAAATACCCAAAACTTCAAAAGAAGCATCTCAAACTGTTAATGTTCTATCTAAACAAGAAAAATACAATAATATTGATGTAGATAAATTGGAAGAAATATTTCAAACACCGAACATAGTGCCCTTAATAAAATATCTTTTGGTAAAAAATATGGAGCAACATACCCTACTACAAGGAATTATTACCCAAGGCCTACACCAGTAGAGATTTACAATTAGAAGAAGATTACAATTGGAACCAGGTTTCTTTTGATGGAAGATCTATAGTAGAATGGAATATAGATGGTATGACCGAATATCATATATTAAATACAATTAGGCAAATGACCATGTATAGTTCTGCTTCAAAAATTAATTTTCAAAATCCCTGATGATCAAATCTTTAAAGCTATAGTTACGGATTCACCGTCACTTAAAGGATGGTGGGATTTCCATCTATCTGATCAAAGCTAAATGGAGTATAGAACATGCAATCAAACAAGTAAAATTAGAAAATGGATATATCCAAAATGAGGCGGATCACATAAATACATTATTGTATACAATTGGTCTACATTTTGTAGGGACAAACTCCCAAAGAAATGGAGAGATCTAGAGAATTACTCATCAACCTGAAATGTCCCACTCTCTCTCATTATAGGTGGTATAGAGATGTTTTCTTTTCCAAATTATTCAAATGAGAAGATTGTTCTTTAGACTCGAATTTTGGAAAGAAAATTTGTGTCTCAGGTTGCCTCCCTTATTTGCTTGAGAGAGTTAGGAGTAGACTTAAAGCTAAAAATACCCAAGGAAGGATAGATTACAATGAATATACCTTTGGGCAATTATCTTCTCAAATTATGTCAGAAGGGTTAGCTTTATGTTCAGATATAAAACTTCACAGGCATTTACAGAAGAACAAAATAACTAGAAGAGAGGAATTAGGAGATTTCTGTGAACAGTTTGGTTATAGTTCCTTTCCACCAACTATAAAATCTAAAAAGAAAAATGTTCGTATATATCATGGTAAAAGAACAACCAAGCATGATAGATACCCGCAAAAATATAGAAGGCTCAATTTTCAGAAAAATAAGAAGAAATCACAACGATTCAATAATAAAAAGGAACCTCCAGTTTGCTACAAATGTGGAAAAATAGGACATTATCAAAATAAATGTAGAACAAAACAAAAAATAAATGAGCTGAACATAGATGAAGGGCTTAAAAGGCAATTAAGTCAAGTCCTCTTAATGGAGTCTGATAATTCAGATGAATCTGAGGAAGTATCTTCTGAAGAGGAGTCTAATGAATCTTCAGATGCTATTTCTGGGCTAGAAGATGATGAATGTGATGATAATTGTTCCTGCAAGAATTGCTTGCATAAACAAATGACAGGTTTAGAAATCAATGTTCTTACCAATGAGGAAAATTTTATCCTAGAATTAATAGATAAAATAAGTGATCCTAATGCAAAACGTGCAGCCTTAGAAAAATACATTGAAGTAGCTAAGCATGCTCCAAAAGTAAATAAAACCGGAAAGAATTTACAACCTTATAGTTTCAAAGAAATTTTAGCAAGAATAGAAAATCGAAATCCTAAGAAAGAACCCTCAATTAGTGAACTTCAGGCTGAAGTTAATCAGGTTAAAAATGAATTGAGAGGGCTCAAACAAAGAATCCAATTATTAGAACTTCATAAACCTGTAGATGGGGAATATGATTCACAGGAAGAAAATTCTTTTGATGATATTCTACAAAAATATCAGGCAACAGTATCAACACAAAAGAATGTAGAAAAACCAGAATCTTCTAACACAAACCAAGAAGTAGAAAATTTGCAATTTATTAATATAATTGATAAAGTAGTAGTTCAAAAATGGTATACTTTAGTTACTTTAATCATAGGAAAAGAATATAGTTTCCAGACCATGGAACTTATAGATTCAGGTACGGATTTAAATTGCCTAAATGAAGGGTTAGTCCCAACAAAATATTTTAGTAAAACCACCCAAGTTCTTAATACTGCAGATGGGAATAAACTGATAATTAATTACAAGTTATCAGATGCTGCAATTTGTAATAATGGTATTTGTATAGGAACACCATTTATTATGGTTAAAAATTTATCTCAGACATGTATCCTAGGAACCCCATTTTTAAATATGCTATATCCATTACAAATCAGTAATACCGGAATTGACGCTTTTATTCAAGGTCATAAAATTACATTTGAATTTGTTTCTGAACCAAAACAAAAATTTATCAATCATATTCAGGATAAAATTAACAGAAAAGAGAAATTTTTATACTTCTTAAAAGAAGAAATTCAGTATAAAAGAATCGAAGAAAAATTAAAATGTCCAAAACTCCAAAAACAAATAGAAGATATTAATAATACATTAATAAAAGAGGTCTCAGTCTTTGATATCCCTAACGCGTTTTGGGAAAGAAAGCGACATATAGTTGAGTTACATGTATGAACCAGAATTTTCAGAAAAAATGATTCCAACTAAGGCTAGACCAATCCAAATGAATAATAGGTTACTTGAAATATGTAAGTCTGAGATTCAGGAGTTATTAGATAAAGGACTAATTAGAAAAAGCTATTCTCCATGGAGTTGTCCAGCTTTTTATGTTGAAAAGGCAGCAGAATTAGAAAGAGGAGTTCCAAGATTAGTAATAAATTATAAACCATTGAATAAGGCTTTAAGGTGGATTAGGTACCCCATCCCTAATAAAAAGACCTTTTAGATAGATTATATAATCGTCATCTTCTCAAAATTTGATTTAAAATCTGGATATTGGCAAATTCAAATTGCTGAAAAGGACAAATACAAAACTGCATTTACAGTTCCGTTCGGACATTATGAATGGAATGTAATGCCGTTTGGGCTAAAGAATGCTCCATCAGAATTTCAGCATATCATGAATAATATATTTAATCCATACTCAACCTTTACAATTGTTTACATCGATGATGTCTTGATATACTCCGAATCTATTGAGCAACATTTTAAACATATACTAATTTTCTTAAAAGTGGTGAAGCAGGCCGGATTGGTAGTATCTGCAAAGAAAATGAAAATATTTCAGACCCAAGTCAGGTTTCTTGGGCATAATATTGATAAAGGTACAATTATACCTATAGATCGGGCTATAGCCTTTGCTGATAAATTCCCGCTTGAAATCGGATAAAAAACAATTACAAAGGTTCCTTGGAAGTCTCAATTATATAACAGATTTCTATAAAGATCTAGCAAAAGATAGTAAACCTTTATACGCTAGGCTGAGGAAAAATCCTGTTAATTGGACTAGTGAGCATACTAGCGCCGTTAGGAAAATAAAAGCTAAGGCTAAAGAACTACCATGCCTCAATATAGCTAATCCCACAGCTTATAAAATAGTAGAAACAGACGCCTCTGATATTGGTTATGGGGGAATTCTTAAACAACTAGTTAATAAAAAGAACAACTAGTTCGACATACATCCGTGTGTGGAAATCAGCACAACAAAATTATTCAACAATCAAGAAAGAAATTCTGGCTATAGTTCATTGTGTTACTAAATTTGAAGGTGATTTGTTAAATCAGGAATTTCTTATTCGGGTAGACTGCCAAGCAAAGAAAAGAGGTGTTAGTTAAGGATGTTAAAAATCTAGCATCTCGTCAAATATTTGCAAGATGGCAAGCTATTCTTTCAAAGATTTGATTTTAAAATTGAATATATAAAAGGAGATACTAACTCTTTGCCCGATTTTTTGACTCGTGAATTTTTGCGGGGAAAAAAATGGAATCTTGCCTAATTAAGGGTAAAGCCCTGCCTTTTCAAACTCCTAAAAAGAATTAATCCTTATAGTAAAAGGAATGATCCTTTCCAAATCAAATCGAGACCAAAATAGAGGTAAAAATTCTTGTCGGGAGGAAAGATCTCCCTATCGATGACTATGTCACTTCCTCTTTTAGCTATTGAAACAGAACATATTCATAGAGATCCGGCAGAAATAGCCTCTATGTACCTCCAAAATCATATTTTACCACATTATGGTAAATCGAGAGACTTCTATGAAGCAATTCAGTGGTGGAAACAGTTCGAGTATTCATCCAACATAGGGCTGTTGATAATAATAACATCCCCGATTCTCCAAATTGGAGATTTTAAAAGTTACATCTTACAGAGACTGGGGAATGAGTCCCCATGAATCTAAACCCTTTTTTAAACCACCCTCATATAAAGCCTAAATCTTATAATTATACTGATTATATCAAGGCTTGGACACATACTTTCTGTGTTCAAAACCAAAGATTTTCCCATTCGTGGTATATTGGTTTTAAATTGAAGGTAATTCAAGACCTTCCTAATTGGTTAGGACATGGTTGGGTTTATGGGGACCTACTAAAGATATTTTACCCGGTTTTATATCGAAGCTTTAGAAAAATTTATAAAGGCTAATTGCCATTCTTATGATAAGAGAAGATTAATGTCTTGGTTCTTTATCTTATATGAAATCCCATGGATTTTACGATGGAATTATTCAATTTCTTTAGATGATGATTCTGACTGGGAATATATCCCCTATTTAGACAGGCAACTATTTATTAAATGGTGGGATAGATATAATGTGGCTCATTTGCAACCATGTAACTTTGTTGTTCAATTTGTGGCACCTCGATTCATCGTTTTCGCTTCCTCTTTGGTTTCTCCTATGGAGTTTTCTACACATATTTTGGCCTTAAAACAAGAATATGGGAATCTTTCTAAAGAAGATTTCAAAAACAAATTTTGCAAATTTTAGACAATGAAGAAATGAGTTCGCAACCCTCATCCTCAAAATCTATGGAGGAGGATGAAATCAAGACAAGAATAGCGCGAGAAGATTTAGATGCTAATGGCGATGACTGTTTTGGATTAATCTAGTGAAGAAGCTAATCAAGAGCAAGGTCGACTCCACTGTTTTTCAAGGACACGTATGGACTCTTCTAGAAGAAAATTTTTATGAATCTTATCTCTTTTGCTATGTCGGTCTCTCCCTATGGACACGTTTTCTACTTTTAGAAAAGATGGCTTATCCTTTTTCTGACGTGGTTTATTCCTTCCACGAATCCTTCTCTTATTGGTGTTAGAGAGATTCTTGTTAAAAGAAATCGATCAAGAATTTTATCTCTTAGTCTTTCTCCCCTTTATATACTCTCTCGAATGGAAAGGAGAAGGGCAAGTTTTTCAAGTTTTTAAAGTTCAAAGTTGAAGTCTGTTAAGAGTTGAAGTGTGAGTGTGAGTGTGAAAACTTTGTGAGTATTTTCCTTGTAAGAGTGTTCTCTATCTTTGTGTGTGATTTCAAGTCTGCTTTGGTGTGCTATCAATAAATAAATAACTACTTTGTGAGTATCTCTAATCTCTATCTTTGTTCTTTTATTTATGTTTATACTTATATTTATATTTGTAATTTACTATTTATAATTTACTATTTATAAATTACTATTCGTAAGTTAAATTCTTGTTCATAGGTTACTATTCACTATTTACTGTTCATTTCATGTGTAATATAGAGCATTTAAAATAATTAAGTTTCCAAAATTTAAAGATTTAAATCTGTTTAAATCTGGTTTTAAATCTGTTTAAATCTGGGACACGTTTGGTATCAGAGCCATTTCACAGGGAGAGATAGAGTGTTAAATATTAGTCGCAAGTGAGCTCGTAAAACCCAATTAGGAGGAAGTTTCCGTTTGAAGGTGGAGCACTCGAATCTCGTTGACCGTTTAAACTTTATGATCCCTAATCATGGCTAGTTTTTTCGATCGTTTTCTAGAAAAACACGTTTAAAAAATAAAATAACTCTTAATTCGGAAGAAATTATAATGCATGATATTGAGAAAAACTTTGGGAACATCCCTAAAGTTCCTGTTAATGAGGTTTATAAAAAGGATCTTTTCATTTTAAAATCGATTATGCAATCAAGACAGAGAGAAAACAATATCAATAATAGATTCTAATGATAATTTTGAGCTTTTCTCTCCTAGAATGATTGAAGACCATAAACAAAAGAGATTTAATTATCTTCATATTGGTTTAATTCAAATAGCGATTAAACCATTAACAAGGACAGATTAAATAATTACGTACTTTTATGTGTTAGAGATTGTAGGCACAATAAATTTACCGATTCGCTTATTGGGAATTATTGAATCCACATTATGTGAAGGTCCAATATACTTTAATTGTTTCCCAAACTTTTCAGTATCCCTTAGTGATCCAGGACTCCTTAGAGCTCTAACTTTAAATGTTAGAACTCAGGGGTTTGATATGGTTACAGGATCTCAAAATTTAGCAGGCGGCAAGAAGAGTGGGTTTCCTAATTGGACACCTTTTTCGGCGATGCAACCGATGTCTTCCAATCCGTCCTCGATTCTTGAATTCTAATCCATTTGGGTCCAAACCGAATGATGGTGGTGGTAATAATGATGGTGGTGGTAATAATGATGGTGATGATAATGATGCTGATGGTGATTCTGATGGAAGCTGGGATGGCGAAGAAGATGATTTTGGTAGAAAGAAGGGAAAAACTGCTGCTGAGGTTAGAAGAGAGCCTGGTTTAGTTCAAAATTCTCCCCTCGTCGAAAGACAAAAATATATAAAACCTATGGTATATACTTAATGCATAGTCAAGATAAAAAACCATTTTTTGATTGGTTAGATGATTTAATCAATGATCATGGTTTAGAGGATTATAAGAAATCTCTTAATACATTAGAAACTCCCTTCCAGACATATGAAACAAAGGAAGGAAAACCTATTCAGAGTATACACCCTCCGGAGAGCAGATGCAGTAAATACATTATTGTATACAATTGGTCTACATTTTGTAGGGACAAACTCCCAGCAAATGGAGAGATCTAGAGAATTACTCATCAACCTGAAATGTCCCACTCTCTCTCATTATAGGTGGTATAGAGATGTTTTCTTTTCCAAATTATTCAACGAGAGAAGATTGTTCTTTAGACTCAATTTTGGAAAGAAAAAAATTTGTGTCTGGGTTGCCTCCCTTATTTGCTGAGAGAGTTAGGAGTAGACTTAAAGCTAAAAATACCCAAGGAAGGATAGATTACAATGAATATACCTTTGGGCAATTATCTTCTGAAATTATGTCAGAAGGGTTAGCTTTATGTTCAGATATAAAACTTCACAGGCATTTACAGAAGAACAAAATAACTAGAAGAGAGGAATTAGGAGATTTCTGTGAACAGTTTGGTTATAGTTCCTTTCCACCAACTATAAAATCTAAAAAGAAAAATGTTCGTATATATCATGGTAAAAGAACAACCAAGCATGATAGATACCCGCAAAATATAGAAGGCCCAATTTTCGGAAAAATAAGAAGAAATCACAACGATTCAATAATAAAAAGGAACCTCCAAAATTGCTACAAATGTGGAAAAATAGGACATTATCAAAATAAATGTAGAACAAAACAAAAAATAAACCTTATAGTTTCAAAGAAATTTTAGCAAGAATAGAAAATCGAAATCCTAAGAAAGAACCCTCAATTAGTGAACTTCAGGCTGAAGTTAATCAGGTTAAAAATGAATTGAGAGGGCTCAAACAAAGAATCCAATTATTAGAACTTCATAAACTCTGTAGATGGGGAATATGATTCACGGAAGAAAATTCTTTTGATGATATTCTACAAAACTATCGAACAACAAAGATATCAACACAAAAGAATGTAGAAAAACCAGAATCTTCTAACACAAACCAAGAAGTAGAAAATTTGCAATTTATTAATATAATTGATAAAGTAGTAGTTCAAAAATGGTATACTTTAGTTACTTTAATCATAGGAAAAGAATATAGTTTCCAGACCATGGCACTTATAGATTCAGGTGCGGATTTAAATTGCCTAAATGAAGGGTTAGTCCCAACAAAATATTTTAGTAAAACCACCCAAGTTCTTAATACTGCAGATGGGAATAAACTGATAATTAATTACAAGTTATCAGATGCTGCAATTTGTAATAATGGTATTTGTCTAGGAACACCATTTATTATGGTTAAAAATTTATCTCAGACATGTATCCTAGGAACCCCATTTTTAAATATGCTATATCCATTACAAATCAGTAATACCGGAATTGACGCTTTTATTCAAGGTCATAAAATTACATTTGAATTTGTTTCTGAACCAAAACAAAAATTTATCAATCATATTCAGGATAAAATCAACAGAAAAGAGAAATTTTTATACTTCTTAAAAGAAGAAATTCAGTATAAAAGAATCGAAGAAAAATTAAAATGTCCAAAACTCCAAAAACAAATAGAAGATATTAATAATACATTAATAAAAGAGGTCTGTGCTGATATCCCTAACGCGTTTTGGGAAAGAAAGCAGCATATAGTTGAGTTACCGTATGAACCAGAATTTTCAGAAAAAATGATTCCAACTAAGGCTAGACCAATCCAAATGAATAATAGGTTACTTGAAATATGTAAGTCTGAGATTCAGGAGTTATTAGATAAAGGACTAATTAGAAAAAGCTATTCTCCATGGAGTTGTCCAGCTTTTTATGTTGAAAAGGCAGCAGAATTAGAAAGAGGAGTTCCAAGATTAGTAATAAATTATAAACCATTGAATAAGGCTCTAAGGTGGATTAGGTACCCCATCCCTAATAAAAAAGACCTTTTAGATAGATTATATAATGCTGTCATCTTCTCAAAATTTGATTTAAAATCTGGATATTGGCAAATTCAAATTGCTGAAAAGGACAAATACAAAACTGCATTTACAGTTCCGTTCGGACATTATGAATGGAATGTAATGCCGTTTGGGCTAAAGAATGCTCCATCAGAATTTCAGCATATCATGAATAATATATTTAATCCATACTCAACCTTTACAATTGTTTACATCGATGATGTCTTGATATACTCCGAATCTATTGAGCAACATTTTAAACATATACTAATTTTCTTAAAAGTGGTGAAGCGACAGGATTGGTAGTATCTCGCAAAGAAAATGAAAATATTTCAGACCCAAGTCAGGTTTCTTGGGCATAATATTGATAAAGGTACAATTATACCTATAGATCGGGCTATAGCCTTTGCTGATAAATTCCCAGACGAAATCAGGGATAAAAAACAATTACAAAGGTTCCTTGGAAGTCTCAATTATATAACAGATTTCTATAAAGATCTAGCAAAAGATAGTAAACCTTTATACGCTAGGCTGAGGAAAAATCCTGTTAATTGGACTAGTGAGCATACTAGCGCCGTTAGGAAAATAAAAGCTAAGGCTAAAGAACTACCATGCCTCAATATAGCTAATCCCACAGCTTATAAAATAGTAGAAACAGACGCCTCTGATATTGGTTATGGGGGAATTCTTAAACAACTAGTTAATAAAAAAGAACAACTAGTTCGACATACATCTGGTGTGTGGAAATCAGCACAACAAAATTATTCAACAATCAAGAAAGAAATTCTGGCTATAGTTCATTGTGTTACTAAATTTGAAGGTGATTTGTTAAATCAGGAATTTCTTATTCGGGTAGACTGCCAAGCAGCAAAAGAGGTGTTAGTTAAGGATGTTAAAAATCTAGCATCTCGTCAAATATTTGCAAGATGGCAAGCTATTCTTTCAGCATTTGATTTTAAAATTGAATATATAAAAGGAGATACTAACTCTTTGCCTGATTTTTTGACTCGTGAATTTTTGCAGGGAAAAAATGGAATCTTGCCTAATTAAGGGTAAAGCCCCTGCCTTTTTAAACTCCGGCAAAAAGAATAATCCTTATAGTAAAAGGAATGATCCTTTCCAAATCAAATCAGACCAAAATAGAGGTAAAAATTCTTGTCAGGAGGAAAGATCTCCCTATCTGATGACTATGTCACTTCCTCTTTAGCTATTGAAACAGAACATATTCATAGAGATCCGTGAAAATAGCCTCTATGTACCTCCAAAATCATATTTTACCACATTATGGTAAATCGAGAGACTTCTATGAAGCAATTCTGGTGGAAACAGGTTCAGTATTCATCCAACATAGGGCTGTTGATAATAATAACATCCCTGGATTCTCCAAATTGGAGATTTTAAAAGTTCTGTCTTACAGAGACTGGGGAATGAGTCCCCATGAATCTAAACCCTTTTTAAACCACCCTCATATAAAGCCTAAATCTTATAATTATACTGATTATATCAAGGCTTGGACACATACTTTCTGTGTTCAAAACCAAAGATTTTCCCATTCGTGGTATATTGGTTTTAAATTGAAGGTAATTCAAGACCTTCCTAATTGGTTCCGGACATGGTTGGGTTTATGGGGACCTACTAAAGATATTTTACCTGGTTTTATATCAGAAGCTTTAGAAAAATTTATAAAGGCTAATTGCCATTCTTATGATAAGAGAAGATTAATGTCTTGGTTCTTTATCTTATATGAAATCCCATGGATTTTACGATGGAATTATTCAATTTCTTTAGATGATGATTCTGACTGGGAATATATCCCCTATTTAGACAGGCAACTATTTATTAAATGGTGGGATAGATATAATGTGGCTCATTTGCAACCGTGTAACTTTGTTGTTCAATTTGTGGCACCTCAGTTACTGGTTTCAGTTTCCTCTTTGGTTTCTCCTATGGAGTTTTCTACACATATTTTGGCCTTAAAACAAGAATATGGGAATCTTTCTAAAGAAGATTTCAAGAAACAAATTTTGCAAATTTTAGACAATGAAGAAATGAGTTCGCAACCCTCGTCCTCAAAATCTATGGAGGAGGATGAAATCAAGACAGAGAATAGCGCAGAAGATTTAGATGCTAATGGCGATGACTGTTTTGGATTAATCTAGTGAAGAAGCTAATCAAGAGCAAGGTCGACTCCACTGTTTTTCAAGGACACGTATGGCTCCGTTCAAGGACACTGTCCTCAAAATCGACTCCACTGTTTTTCACGGTTTTGTTGTACGCTCTGGAAACCCTATTTCTGTATGCTTGTGCGTGCTCTTCCGCGACTCTGGCACTCAAAGCTTCAGATTCATTCCATCGCACTCCGCTTGCTTCGGCAATCCTAGCCGATGGGATTTTAACTTCCGCCGGGAGGATAGCTTCTGCGCCATAAACAAGAGAATAGGGAGAGACCCCAGTGGAACTTCTTGGTGACGTCCGGTACGCCCAGAGTGCCATTGGCAGTTGCTCATGCCATGCCGGAGGATTATCATGCACTGTCCGACTGAGTATTCAGATCAGAGTTTTGTTGGTGCTTTCAGCCTGCCCATTCCCTTGGGGGTAGTATACAGTGGAGAAAACTTGCTTAATCCCGTATTCCTCGAGTAACTCTCGTACTTGCTTGTTCGCGAAAGGGGTGCCATTGTCGGTGATGATGTGTTTAGGCACGCCAAAACGGCAGACAATGTATTCCTTAATGAATGCCACGATCGTGGCTCCGTTCGTCCCTCGTAAGGCTATGGCTTCGACCCATTTGGTGAAGTATTCGGTTGCTGTTATTATGTACTCGTGATGTTTTGAGGATGGTGGATTGATCTTTCCAATGATGTCAAGTCCCCAGCTATGAAAGGGCCACGGACTGCTTATTGAGTGCAGGGGGGTTGCCGGTACATGGATAAGGTTTTCGTGGATCTGACATTTCTTGCACCTCTGGACGAAAGCAGTTGCGTCATCCTCTATGGTTGTCCAGTAGTACTTCTCATGTATCTGGAGAAATAATTTCCGCTTTCCTTGATGTTCGCCTTCGTGCATCTCTTTCAGCATGATTGGGATCTTTGCTTCGTTCAAACATCGCAGAAGACTTCCTCCAAAGCTTTTACGATATAGGATTCCTTCGTGAAATACGAACCTCTCGGACCTCTGTTTTATTTTGGCTGCATCCTTCTTATTGGTGGGGAGTATGCCATCACGAAGGTAATTGACGTATGGTTCATTCCAGTCCCCAGCGCGACCAATGTTGAAAATTTCTAATTGATGCGGCGACGCTTGATAGTTGGAACAAGTTTTTGAAGTAATCGAGCTTGGACCTCCATTTCCTACCGTAAGTAGCCAAGGCGTTGCAAACGGCGATAGAGGGTTACCACCAATGTCTGTCCGCAGATCTTATCATGGATGCGGTTGAGTTGTTGTTGTGCTTCTCCCTCTCCGAGGCATCTTGACAAGGAGCCGTCTGGATTTCGATGATACAGCACCCCTCGGAGCATGAAGAAATCGCGCAAGGTTTTGAGACTGACCTTTCCTTGAAAGAGTGAGCTGTTAAGTTCTTGGATAATCGGTGTTCTCCGTCATTAACTTCATCTTTTCTGGGTTGTGAGAGCCATGTTGAAGCCACAGTTCGTCTCTTTACTGTCAGGGTTTCTTCAAGACCTTCAAATCGTAGTTTCTATGCTAACGTTTCCAGGCAGCAAGCGTGTTGGTTGCTGCCGCGCCCAATATGGGTTACTATTGCGTCGGCGAAGTAGTTCAGCAGTCTTTGCGCCTCGGCTCTATATGGGGCTAAAGTTACTTCTTTCAGTGCGTATACTCCGTTTACAGGTTGACCAAGAGTTTAGAATACCCCTTATTTCCGGACGTGTGGCTCCTACTCGTTTAGCCAAGGATAGCCCGATGAGAAAAGCTTCGTACTCTGCTGAATTGTTGGTGCAGGGGAAGTCTAGTTTGAAGGAGTGTGAGAAAACTTCACCAGTCGGGGATACTAGAACTACACCGGCTCCTCCCGTACCGTTGTTAGGGGTAGCGGAGCCGTCGAAGAACAATATCCATGTTTCTTCTTGGATGAAAGAGATTTCCGGAAAGTCCCCAGGGAGGTCCTCACGTAGCGTCACGGTATTTTCTCCTGGAAATGCCGCCAGCAAATCTGCAACTGCCTGTCCTTTGATAGCTCTCGGGGAAGCACATGTTATGTCGAGTTCTGACATCTGGAGGAGCCATTTGGCCGGTCTTCCTATCAGGGCCGGTTTTGAGAGGAAGAACTTCACAGGATCAGATTTGGATATCAGCACCACGTTATTGGACAATAGGTAGTGCCTGAATTTCTAGATGGAGTAGATCAAAGCTAGGCACGCCTTTTCTGCTTTGGGATACCTAAGTTCGGCATCTCTTAAAGTCCGACTGAAGTAGTATATGGGGTGTTCAACCCCTTCGTCATCTTCTTGGGCGAGGAGAGCTCCGACAGCAGTTTCGCTGAAAGTGGTGTAGAGGTGTAACGGTCTTCCTTGCATGGGTGATTTCATGACGGCTGGGGAAGATAACGTCTGCTGAATTTTCCGGAACGCTTCTTGTTGTAGTGTGGTCCAGACAAAGCTCGCTCCTTTCTTCAGTAAGGGGGTAAACGAAGCGACAAGTTGAGCCAATCCGGGTATGAAGCGGCGAATGTAATTTATTTTACCCATGAAACTCTGGAGTTCTTTCACGTTTTGCGGCGGTGGCATTATGAGGATGGCTTGCGTTTTGATTGGGTCAATCTTTATCCCTTCACCGGTTACCTGGAAGCCTAGGAATTTGCCCGAGGAGACACCAAAGGCACACTTCAATGGATTCATCTTCAGTTTGTATTCGCGACATCTTTCGAACACCTGCCGTAGGATTCATGTGTGGTCCGCCCGAGTTTTTGACTTGACCACTATGTCATCTACATAATATTCAACTTGCTTGTGCATCATATCGTGAAAAATGGTGGTCATGGCGCGTTGGTATGTGGCGCCAACGTTTTTCAAACCGAAGGGCATCACAGTGTAGTAAAAGTTTCCAAGAGGAGTTCGAAAGGCCGTCTTACTTGCATCGTGTTCGTACATCTTTATTTGGTTGTAGCCACTGTATCCATCCATGAAAGAAAACATGTCATGTCCGCTGGTGGCATCTACTAGCATGTCAATGTTGGGGAGCGGAAAGTCATCTTTAGGGCAACATTTGTTCAGATCTCTAAAATCGACACAGCATCTGATCTGGCCATTCTTCTTTTTTACCGGAACTACGTTTGCCAACCAGGTGGGGTGATAGATTGGTTTGATGAAACCAGCCGCTAGTAACTTTTGAATCTCCGCCTTAATATGTTCTTCTACATCATGCCGGAATTGCCTTTGGATCTGCTTGACCGGCTTGGATCTAGATATCACGTGCAAATGGTGAGTGACCAGCTTCTCGTCTAAGCCGGGCATTTCCTCGTATGTCCATGCGAACACATCTTGATATTCCTTGAGGAGGTCTACCAAATTTATGCGTTCATCTGCGCGCATAGTCGAGCTTATAGAGATGGGTCGTGGAGATTCTTTATTCCCGACATTAACAACCTCAAGCTCGTCCATGGTCGAGTTGGTGCCGTCTTGTAGCTGTCATGGTGCATCAGGAAACTCCTCCTGCGGCTCGTCATCACATTTGCGTTCCATTGGTCGGAGAGACTATGTGGTAGTCTCCCCTGTTAATTTCTAACAGCGGCGCTGATATACGGTTTTCCCTTTTTCGTCGTGGCCTGTAATAAAAGCCCATCCTCGCTTGGTTTGAGCCGAAACCTGGTTCTGCGGATGAAGGCGGGTGTGTCTCTCTTTCGAAGGTGTGATGTGAAACCCTATTTCTCCATGGGGTTGTGAAAGACCATCGCTTTCTTCAATGGACGTCCATTTTGGTAGTGGAGTGTGGTGAGCCTTGTTGGTTGTGACCTGCGGCCCCTGTCTTGGCTCAAAAATCTCCATGCCACAGATCGGCGCATAGGGAGATAATGACGCAGTGATGCGAATGACCTCTCCGTTTAACATGGTTTTCAAGCACTGGTGATACGTCGAAGGAATGATCCTGTTGTCGTGGAGCCATGGCCTTCCTAGTATCATGTGATAATCTGGCTCCTTTTCGATTACCTCAAACCTTACTTTTGACTGGATAGGTCCCACCGATAGATCCAAATTGACGTACCCATATGTACTGGTTTGGTTGCCTTCGAAATCAGTCATTGTAGTGGATTGTCGTATAACCTCGTTTGGTCGTACTTTGGCCGTCCTGAGCGTCCTAAGGGTGACAACGTTGGAGGACGGTCCTGTGTCGATGAGAGCCCTTTTGAATTCCATATCTTTGATTCGGGTTGTGACGTGTAGGGAATGGTTATGGCCTTCCTCTGCCATCATGTCGTCATCGGTAAACGTGATATTGTTGATGGACAAATCTGGCGCTCTCGCCGTTTCCAAGCGCGAAGGAACCAAGGGCACGCTTAGCGTTATTCGATTGATGGCGGTGAACGTCTCCATCCGCTGATCCTTTGAAAGATGTAATAGTTCACATAAGTTTAATACCAATGAGGCTGCTTCCTGGCTTACGGGTCTCCAATTAGTAGTGAAGTTGTTGGCTTGAGAGTGATCGTTTGGAACGTCAGTCCCCAGTTCTGGAGTTTCCGAGGCGGGCAAACCATTTAACTCTGCCGTCAGGTTGATGAGGAAATCAAGTATGGCGTTAATTGCATCTTCCATCAGACCCATGTTTTTGGTGTGGATCTCCTGAACCCGCACTAGGTCAGTCAGCCTTGGAATTCCTTAGTTGGTCGCGTTGTCGGGCGTTGTGTTGGGAAAAGAAACGTTGCCGTTCGCTTGAGTGGCGCTTGAGGACACGGATTCAGTCCTAAAACCGACCATACTTCCGAGTTAGAGAAACATATTCAGAAACTGATATTGGGACCGATAGATCAATCACCCACTGTGGTCGCCAATTGTTTTGTAGGTGAAAATGGTTTCTGCTGATTTCGGTAATTTTGGGTGTACGGGTGATAAACAATTTAAACCCTAAACAATGTACTGCAAGGGAGTACTTTAGATTTGAGAGATCAATCTGTATAAGTCCGGCCTAAACCAAGAAATGGCCGTTCCAGACTTGCTTCGGTCACAAAGTGAAGGAGAATGGGTTGGTTTTGGGGAGGGAAGCAAGGAAAGTGATGAGACCAGAATAGTTGATTCTGGAAGAGTAGTTGTGTTACTACGACTTGTATCAGAAAAGTGGGAATGCTAACAAATGGTAAGCTAGCAAGTATTTTCTGAGTGTTGTGTATTCCCGAATGAACTTGTCGTTCTGTGGAAATAGGTAAGACCTATTTATACAAGTCGAAGTGAAACGTACCCTGGTCTCATTAAGGAATGGAAAAATGGGTAAGTAAATGGGAGGAGGTGGTAACCGTATGCATGGAATTTGATGTTCCATAAAATCGTTAACGCATGGAATTGATGTTCCATAAAAACATTAACGTATGGAATTGATGTCCCATGAACGTTTCACTTTTAACTCCTTGTATTTACTAACCACCTCACCCTTATAACACTTCCTTATGACGGGCGTAGTGTACGCCGCACGCTGTAAACCGCCAAACCAATACCCAAAGAGGACCCCCAGTTTGTGATATGTGTTGATGTCTCGAATGTTTTTGTGGAAAACATGTAGCATAGGGTTGTTGCCTGGCAAGTCGAGCTCGGGAGACTTGGTAGCTTGGTGACCTTCGACGGTCGAGATTTTGTATCTTAAGAGGAAAGGTAGTCGTCGATCTTTGCACGCTTTCGTTCGTTGGTGGCCGCATAGGGAAGGCCAGCATGGTGGCGTGGCTAGGTTAGCATGCCATTGGCATGGCATGGTAGCGCGGCTAGGTTGGCATGCCATTGGCATGTCATGGAGGCGCGGCTAGGTTGGCATACCGTTGGCATGGCGTGGTTTGGCGTGGCCAAACTTAGGTTTTCGTTCTAAAGGTTACCATGTGTCGTCTGGTAACCTTGGAGGGCTAGGATTTGCTCCTGGGATTGAAGGGGAACCGTCAATTGTCGCACGCGTTCGTTTTGGTAGCCGCGTAGGGAAGGCCAGTATGGTGGCGCGGCTAGGTGCGTTTGGCATGTGGGGCCAAGGGTTTGGTAAGCCGTTGGCACATGGGGCGGCTAGTATGGCTAGGTGCGGTTTGGCTTGGCATGTGGGGCCAAGGGTTTGGCAAGCCGTTGGCACATGGTGCGGCTAGCATGGCTAGGTGCGGTTTGGCTTGGAATATGGGACCAAGGGTTTGGCAAGCCGTTGGCACATGGTGCGGCTAGCATGGCTAGGTGCCAAGGCAAGGTGTGGCTTGGCTTGGCATGTGGGGCCAAGGTTTTGGCAAGCCGTTGGCACATGGTGCGACTAGCATGGCTAGGTGCGGTTTGGCCTGGCATGTGGGGCCAAGGGTTTGGCAAGCCGTTGGCACATGGTGCGGCTAGCATGGCTAGGTGCCAAGGCAAGGTGTGGCTTGGCTTGGCATGTGGGGCCAAGGTTTTGGCAAGCCGTTGGCACATGGTGCGGCTAGCATGGCTAGGTGCGGTTTGGCTCGGCATGTGGGGCCAAGGGTTTGCCATGGGCGCATGGCGTGGCTAGCTTGGCTAGGTGTGGTTTGGCTTGGCATGTGGGGCCAAGGGTTTGCCATGGGCGCATGGCGTGGCTAGCTTGGCTAGGTGCGGTTTGACTTGGCATGTGGGGCCAAGGTTTGGCGTGACCAAGCTAGGTTCGTGACCAAGCTAGGGCTTTGGGCCAAAGGTCGTTTGGTAACCTCAGACGACGAGGATTTGCTCCTGGGATTGAAGGGCGACCGTTGATTGTCGCACGCCTTCGTTTTGGTAGACGCATAAGGAAGGCCAGCAATGTGGCGCGACTAGGTTGGCATGGGGCCATGGCAAGGTGCGTTTGGCATGGCGCGGTAGGTGTGGCTGGCATGGTTTGCCATTGGCACAAGGGTACAGCTAGCATGGTTGGCATGCCTGGGCGCGGTAGGTGTGGCTGGCATGGTTCGCCATTGGCACAGGGGTGCGGCTAGCATGGTAGCATGGTTGGCATGCCTTGGCGCGGTAGGTGTGGCTGGCATGGTTTGCCATTGGCACAGGGGTGCAGCTAGCATGGTTGGCATGCCTGGGCGCGGTAGGTGTGGCTGGCATGGTTTGCCATTGGCACATGCGGTGTGAGAATTAAGGTTTTGGCCTGTCGAAACCTTAATTAGCATTAAAAAAAAGGTACCTTGGTAATTTTCTTGCAGACAAATTAAAGGGTTCAATAAATGTGCTTGGTTTGGATATTATTACTCAAGTTCTGTGACGTCACTGTCTGACTAGGGTTTTACGATGTTACCCCTAAGCTAAAAACCACCATCAACAGCTGCATACAACGGTGAATCTCTAGGTCATTCTTCAACTTTCTTACCTCATATCCAGTTCTCATGCAGTATTTTTGGCAAGCTATACGTACAGAATCAAAACCACCATAGAATAATTGTTCTGTATCCTCAAAGATGTTCTCCCAACCATCTGAAAAAAGCACATTTGGAACCTCTTTACCATCTTTCAAATAACTGTTTTTTGCACTGACAACTAAGTCTGCATTACTGTCAACTTCCATACGCCTAGAATAACTAGATGCGCCAGCTGAAATTACATCCACCTGCAAATCAAAGAAAGTCGATTTCTTTGCAGAATGTAATGCAGCGATGCTCTGGAGCGTTACGTCGGCAAGAATATGAACTATCACTTGATTCTGGACATAGTTAATGGCAATAGTAGATGGAGTCAACCAGCTCCACATAGTACAGATGGAAAATTTCAAATCCTCTGCAGTGGAAGACGATGTAACCAAATATGCAAAGTGGTATTGTTTATGGTATACATGACAGTGCAAGCAATATCTGAATCGTGAGCAACGTCAGACATGCTAAGTGGTATGCAAAGTGGTATTGCTTGGCTAGATGAGTGTTAATAATTTTCCATAGCTATTTAATCATAATTATTATTTTTATCACTATATATTTTTATTGAAATTTTATTTAAGTCAAGTACAACTAATGGAGAAATGCTAACACTACATTATTAAAATTATTATTACTATTATGATCATCTTTAATTACTATTATAATAATATTATTATTAACATTTATGTGATTATAAATTGTTGATTCTACATATAAGTCAAGGTACTCGATAAATTTCTATGTGTCTTTCAAGATTTATCAATTATACCAATCTTACTATTTTTAGTATTGGTTTGTGTACTTGTTCATTCTTTTTAGATTAATTATTCTCTAATCTTTACTAGCTAAAGCTATTGGTGTACCCTACAATTTTTACTTCATCACATATACAAACAAACAACCAACAAATCAATCAATCAATCAAATAAATATTTTTATTATTGATAGCTTTTAGTGATTAAGATTTATCTCACAGACCAACCCAGTTCTAAATTAATCTAGTTCACTAACTAGCACTGGCTAATTCCTATTGTTTCCCATATAAGATCTAATAGTGAGCTCTGATACCAACTTTGTAGCGCCCCCTAAGCTAGCAGCTGACTAATCCAAGAGAGTAACTAAATAAAGAGGCACTAAGAATCTGAAACATATACTTAAGCATTTGATGAAGAAATCTGCTATAAAACTTAACCCAAAACTAACCCCGCTCAGAAATATATATACAAGATGTTCTCTCAAATGATACATATACAATAGTCATTTGGTTTACAAATAGAATATACAACATAATAAACATATCATATTATAACCAACTAAAGAAGTCAACTTCTCGGAGCTTTATTTTCTCTGTCTGTCTCTGGCTCGAAAGTGGGAATAATTAACATTTAACTTCTAAGTAATCATAGGCAAGATTTGGAAAACAATACATGTTTTCGGAAACATTAAATAGTGACCAAGTCACTAAAATAAACAAACATGTGTATGGACAAACTCCTTCGTCAAAAAATGTATATATTGAGTGTCGACCACTTCCTTACACACCCTATTAGCCTATATGGTGTCGACCAATTCCTTACACACCTATTAAGCATAAAAGCATAATTCATGTAGATATAAATGAAGGAGCCTATCATATTCCTAATAGATGTCGACCAATTCCTTACACACCTATTAGGCATACCAATGGAAATTCTTATTTCCCAAACAATTCATATTGATAACAAAACATCACAAGTCCTTTCCAAACCATGGAAAGATTAACAAAATCAACAAAATTATCGTAAAACAAGTTGAACAGTGCATAGAATATACAGACAGAAATGCATGACTTTGTTAAACATAAACTTTTGTAAAAGAAACAACAATGGTTACCATAGAGTCAAATGTATTCCCACCTCTTTTGATGACAAGCCACGCCTACCTCGAGATCCACGATCCACTGGTTCATCCTTTGAATCGATCGTTGTTAATACAGACTAACTGTTAATCACACAGGAATTATAAGAATCTAGCCAAAATGGCTCGTACAAGAATCATACAAGTTTGTCTAATGGTTTTAAGCCTATTTATGGTTCTACACATCTTCATTATCCATCTCTTGCATATCTAAAGGTTTACTAATTTAATTAGGTTGATTCTATAGTCCATTAGCTAAATCTTATGAGTGTCTACAACTTTATAGAAGGAACCAAAGACTAATTCGGGCCATAAGAGGTCCAGTTCATCTAATTAAGAAAGACTAATCCTAAGCCCAAGCCCATGACCCGCGGGATTACTCCGGCCCGGCCCATCAAACCGGCCCGTTAACAAAAGGTCTGGTCCATCTAAGTCAACTAACGGTCAAACTTAACAGTCAACGGGTCTCTAGATCCAACGTCCAGTCAAAGGTCAATGTCCGGGTCAATGGTCAACGAGTCAAGAAAGGTGACTCAGTGGGTCAAACCCGATTCAATTCGATTCGACTCAGTCAGATTGACTAAGTCAGCTAGAGTCAGATCCTGACTATGCTGAATGGCACAAGGCCAGAACACTTGCACAGGCCAGAGCCATGCTCATGCCAAAGAAAACTAATGCACAGACATTGTGCAACCCCAAAACTATATACAGCTTCAGTACACCTCAAAACTCTAACCTCAGCTCAACTTTAATCATTTCAATAGCAATACATTTATTCATTCTAAATGAACTTCAAAATCAATTATAAATACAAGTTACAACTATAAATTACCTGCAATTGCAGTTCCAAGCTTTTCACAGCTATCACTATCTACAACTCTATAATCAACCATCTAACTTCTCTTCATTCAATTTCACTACATTCTAATACATACCTCTGTAACCAAACCCATATCAACTCTCACAACATCACCAAGTTCAGCTCTATCATCCAACAATGACAAATCTTCATTACCTATTGCACTGTCAGTTCACTACATTAACTTACAAATCCTACAACAGATAGTTCCCCATAACTCTCACCTCTATCAATTAAACACATTCAATTGCACAATTACCAAACTGAATCAACTCAGTTCCATTACTAATTTCAAACTATCCATGAACACCCTCAAATATACCATTTTACCTTCGCCTGAATATCCATTCATTCTACCATTTCACTCGCAATTCAAACACACATACCTTCATCTCAAGTAACCATGTACCTTGGTTCAATACACGACTATTATACCCCAATTGCCATCTCAACTCTGTTCATCTTTATTCATAATATTCACACCTCCATCTCAGTTCAACATTCAACAATTCCCTGTATCTTTAACAACACCACCAATTACAACCTCGCCACTTCCTTACAGGCACAATCGAAACCTAATTCTACAACTCTTCATAACCACAATCTTCACAGTTGCAACAACCTTCATCTAATCCAATCACACAACTTCAATCAACATCAAATTACAACAACACAGTTACTAGAAACTCATACCATCCATTTCAAATTAAATCTAACTAAACCCATCTGGGATTCATCATCTCATAAATCATCATATAGAAACAACAATGATAATTTCACTAATTAACTGAAAAACAATTACCTTTAGAAGATTTCACGTAAACAAACCATTGCAATCTCCTCCCTTATCTGTCCGTTCACCACAAACCAACATCCAACAACCGTCATTAAAACATAATCGAGATCCTAACTCATGATTCTTCACTAACACAACTCTTAGTGAGAGGTTAGGAGCCCCTGATCAATCGAGACAACAACCCTCTCGATCTTCATCTAACAACAACCCGAATCAGTTATCAATTTCAACATGCACTCAACATCAATCTTAAAACCCTAATTCCTCGATTCTTTCCTAAAACAGCTTCATAACTCCAATTAAACCTGAACCCATTCAACTCCTTCTCTTAAAACACTAATTCCATTTCTTAATTCATCTTTGAATTCTTCTAGAAACCCTAACTTCAATTTACAGTAACACCAATTTTCTTCTCCCGGTTCAATCAACCACAGTTCATCACTTCCCCTTTGATTCATCAAGTTATCTAGCTTCTATGCATCAATCAAACAACTTAAATCCTCAATTTCATCTCTCGAACCGTAACAGAGAAGGAGAGGAAAAGAAACGAGAAGAAGAGAAGAAACATGAAAGAAAAGAAGAATGAAGAAGAAAAGAAAAGAAAAGAAAATGAGCTTATCTGCTCGACTTGGGTAGAGATAAGACCAACGAGAAACACTATTGCACACACTCTCTTCGATAAGGGAAGTCTAGATCGGCCTAGTTGCAAAATGACTATTTTTCCCTTCAGTTAAATATGATGATATCTTCTTCATTCGATATCCGAATGACCCGTTCGAGTAGTCCGTTCTGCATAACTTCTCGAGTTCTATCTAACGGTACTAGTTTTGTATCTAGATCGTTGTTAGATTAATTTCTAATAATTAACGTTCGAGTTACACTAATCGAGTAATTTAACGGCTAAGACGTCTCTTGACTAGTCTAATAGCGTTGACGAGCTTGAGGGTCTTTACATAATCCGTTTCCGATATGTTAAGGAAAAAATATCCGATAAAATATCCGATTCGATATCCGATATCCGATAAAACGGATAAAATCCTATATGATCTCGAATATTCGGAAACGGATTCCGGATATCGGACAAATATTGACAGGCCTAACTGTAGGATGAAAAGAGAGCATGCTATTTGCAGTACGTATTGGTATGTAAAATGTAGGATAAATAACATACATTTTTCTACATATCAATATGTACCGTGCCTATGAATAAATATGTTCCATATATTTTGAGACACATGATCATATCAACAAAAAGCATGCTAATGAACTGCAACTATATCAAAAGAGAAAACAAAATTACTACACGATCTGTCTAATGAAACAAACCTATATCAAAAAATACAAAAATCAGATTACAGTAACATACCTTGTTCGAATCTGAGATAAACCTAATTCGAATCTGAGATACCTAATTGAAACACACAAAAATTACTTAAAAAATCGAACGGAAACTGAATTGAACAATGTAAATCATCACAAAACTGAAATCATAAAAGAAAGATAACAATGTACATCACAGACAATTATTCTGATAGAAATCGAATCAGAGTAAACCTAATTATTGATCATGATTTCAAGAACAACAACAGAGGAAGATGATTAAAAGTAAATACCTTGTTCGAAGCTGGGATGAACCTAATTCGAAGCTGGGATGAACCTAATTCGAAGCTGAGATGAACCTAATTGAAAGACACTACCAGAAGCGAAGAAACACAAAACACGGCAGCAGAGAAGCGATCGACTGGATCTGAGATGAAGAAAAAAAAGAGGAAAGAAACAGAGCCGGATTTTGATTCCTTCATTATATACAGTTGCAAAAGGGTATGTTTGGTATATTGGAAAGTACGATTTGTTTCAACCGCACGTGTCTGGACTAGAGAATAAAAATTTTGGTCCAAAAATATGTTTTTGGACCAGTGGATAATTTTGTTCTGGCGCTGGACTACACATTAACCGGTCCTGGGTTTTTTGGATTAAACAGTAATTCCTGTTTAGTCCACTAAACCCGACCCGGGTTAATGGCTAGTCCAGCGGGATAAAATTTTTATCCGGTAGTCCAAAAAGGTTTAAAAATATATGAAATTACTAGCCTACCCTCACCACTCACGCTTCGTGGAGTTGACTGTCTCCACCCACTTCTGTATTCTTCTTCCTTCTTCATAAAAACAGACTACAACTCCTTCATTCTTCTCGATCAACAACACCAACAGCAAAATCAAACTAAACCCCATGCTTAATCATCTCCAAAAACGATCAAGAACCAAAAACTGCAATCAAATCTTCTTCAGCGTTACCCTAGAAAAACCCTAACCGTTCCAGAAAATTTAAATCTGAAAAAAAATGGTTACCAAAAGAGAAATTAAACGAACAATTAGAGAAGTAATTGTAGAAGAATCTCATTCACCGGCAAAAACAAGAAAGAAAACTGCCGTTGATTCACCAACAACAAAAATCAAAGAAAAAACCGCTGCAAATTCACCAACAACAAGAAGTATGTGTCAACAAAAGCGAATGAAAACGACGGTGCTCCTTCACTAGCAGCCGAAGAATCAAATGTAATCTTGGAAAAAGGTAAATATTCAAGTACATACTAATATGTTCTATTTTTAGTCATACCTGTAAACAACCAACTCTGCATGTGCAAACTTGTGGTATGTATTGATACTTTTAGACAAATTGTTGAATACATACCAGTCTATAGTGTTATTTTTGGGTTACATTAGCAAATGACACAAGATTGAGAATACCAGTATGTAGTGTTGGTAGATTAACAATACCAGTATGTAGTGTTACTTTTGGGTTACATTAGCAATTGACAAAAGATTGAGAATACCAGTATGTAGTGTTGGTAGATTAACAATACCAGTATATAGTGTTGGTAGATTTGCATGTGGAAAAACTGATATAAAAACCTTTTATATTTTGATATTGTTGGACACTACATATCAATATGTGGGATATTTGTTTTGATGCTGTTTTTGGTTTACAACAAAAAAACCAAAGAAAAAAAGAAGACTACT
This sequence comes from Papaver armeniacum, assembly GCA_023531295.1. Taxonomy (NCBI): domain Eukaryota; kingdom Viridiplantae; phylum Streptophyta; class Magnoliopsida; order Ranunculales; family Papaveraceae; genus Papaver; species Papaver armeniacum. The sequence continues at coordinate 90,846 of JAJJWW010010281.1, read as the reverse complement.
ACTCCTAAAGCAAAAAGCAAAAGAAAAGCAGCAGCGGCTACTACTAAAGCAAAAGCAAAAAAGGCAACAAAGGCTGATAATCTTTGACTGTAAGCAAAGGGGAAGAAAGCACTTGTCCTGAGAGCTGCTACTCCTTCACCAAAAGCAAAGGGGAAAGCAAAGCGGGGGAAAGCAAATGTACCTCTGAAAGAAGGTATGTAGTACAACTACATATAACAAAAAGCGTATTAATAATATGTATTGTTTGTAGTGTTAAAACCAAATTAATTCTTAATAACGAGGGGGTAGTGCCCCCTCGACCCCCATAAATGGTGATACATATGGCATAGTTGCATTTGTTTACGAACATGTAGTGATGCATTGTTGTGTTTGTTTTATGAATATGTAGTGATGTTTATAGTACATGGTGGTACACCTACATATTACCGCATAAAATATGTAGTAAATATTATAATTATCAGTATGTAGTTATAATACCAGTATGTAGTGGTATCTGATATGTACCATATTAGCATGTAGCTGTTTTATGTATATGGTAGATATTATAACTACATATTGATATGGTATATCGATATGTTGTGTAATGGTTTTAGATTCTTGTTATTGTGTAGGTGGTAATAAGCGTAAGAAAGAAGCTGGAAAACCACGAAGTTTATACCGAGCCGGTTTCAGGGGCTTGTATGGGCTTGTGAAGACTATTAAGACCATAGAAAAACTTATGTTGAGTAAGTTGCAGCTGCAGCTGATTTCTGAACCACCATATGGGAACCTGTTCCTAATGTTCTGGCACACAAAATTTGAGTTAGAACATTGGTTGAAGCTTGAAGATGCACTCACCAAAATGTTACACTGTTACGTGAGAGGTCAAGATCCAAACAAGCTTACATTTTGCTTTGTAAGGCATGGCACACCGCATGAGCTGGTATCCACACCAGAAGAAATGACACTCGTTTATGGGATGCCAAGAATTCCAAATAAGGAATATCATGATTTAAGGCTTACATTTGTCAATAAAAAAAGTGGATGGCGTGAAACTGAATTCTTCAAAAGGACTTTTCCTGCTGAGATGAAACCTGGTGATAAAGTGATTAGGCCAATGATTGTGAAGACAATCTTGAAAATTCTAAAAAGACCACCAATCAATGTAAAAGAGAAGTCTGATAAAGATTCTCTGCAAAGCGTGGGTGATCCATCACATAAAGATTCTTAAGAATCTGAGGAAGACAAGGAAGATGTTGAAGATCTTGTTAGGCTTGTCTGCCTATTTATGTGCACTTCATTATTTTTCACAACAAAGGATGCAAACGCTTTGACTGAAAAATATATTGGTTTCGTTCTTGATCTTGAGAAGGCCAAGAATATTTCATGTCCTGACCTTATTCATTCTCATTTAGAGCGAGAGCTAAATGAAAACGAGGAAATCGTAGAACACACTAATGGTTGTGTTATTTATTTGTTGGTAAGATTTTCTCTACTTTAAAACTCTTTTGTTTTGTGTGTTTTCTACATTTTGATAGTATATCTAACACTCCATATCAATACTTACAACCATGGTTTGCGGAGCATACCCATTTGGTGCAGCCCGAGCCTATAGTGACAGAACCTGAAGGAATGTATGTGCCAAGAGTGGCTAGATGGAATCATACAAAGATATGCACTGAGTTCCTAAAGGATATTGATCTTTCCGAGTATGAGGTAAACTTGCAGTACATATTAACAAGTACATGTAGTTTTATATATCAACACCCTAAACACCCAATCATATCTCTCACACCACATCGAGAGTTGCGCTAACCTCCTCTCCCATTGGCCGGTCAACGGAACCCTCGCTCCTGATTGGCTGAAATCAAAGTTAGCCCCCTTACATTTCGTGGTCGTTAATGTTTGAGTGAATTGTTTCGATCTGATGCTCCATATTGGTCGATAGGCTTGGTTTTTTCTTACACCGTGTTTACATGATTTTAATAAAATCCAGGGTTTTGGATTGGCTGCGGAAAAAAAAAAAACGAAAAATACTAATAGGATTTTTATGGAAAGTTTGTGCGGAAAATTTTTGGAATTTTTTTTCTTCTCCGTATCTTTGTAAATCAACGGAGTAATTATTTTAAGAAACGAAGGTTGATACTTACTTAATTAACATAGAAATATTCCTTAAAAATGATGACTGTAATATCTTAATTATGATGACTGTAATATTCCTTAATTATAAAATCTTAGTTTTAATTTAAATAATATCCAGGCCTTCAGATTTGCTACCACTAAAATACGGAAATTTAACCTTATTAATTTGTTTTCAAAGTATTTAAAAATAGCAAAAAAATAATAACGAAAATCTTCGAAAAAATAATAAATAAAAATAGCGACAGAGATTTGTTTTCAAAGTATTTAATAACCTTATTAATTTCCTCGAGAACAGAATTTTATACCGAAAATCTTTCAAAAATCTTATTAGTCACCATATTTATTAAGATATTTTGATGTTTTGTACGTAAATTTGAAACAATATTATATGGCAATTATTCAGAGAAGAAGCAGGGAAATTTCAGAGAAATAAGGAAATATACTTGATGAGGTATTTATTATTTTCGAGGTAAAACTGATATTTAGGGTAATGTATGACTCCTTAATTCACGTACTTACTCAGCTAAATTTATTTTGAGAAACAAATCTAGAATTTCTGAGCTAATGCAAATACTTACCATTTCTATTAAACACTAATTTAAATAGCAACAATGGTCAATGATGGTTTCCGCTTTTAAGATCTTATGCCATGTTTTTCGTTTTATGGAATTTGTGGATTTGGTGACCGTATATAGAACATTCAAGCAAAGGCCATACCTCAAGTTGATCTTTTTTTTTGCTAGGGTCTGTCGGTACTTTTTTCTTTTCTGTATTTGCATTAGTTTTCTTATTCAGATCTCTCTGATGCCTCTCTCATATCTTTCAGAAACAACACCAACACAATTTAATAAAGTACGAAGATGCAGAATACAGGACGCGCAAGAAATTTTTTATGGTCAGTATTTTTTTTTTTTTGGTTACAGCTCTCTATTTCTCCCGGGCCAGATCAAGTACGTGCTTAGATGGATCAAAAATTATAGCCAATTCATCTTCATAAAAAAAGAAGATAACCCAAATCTATGAACGTTTGGAAGAGTTTACATCACCAAGTAAACCCTAAAGCAATCACATTTTTTTCTATGAAGGGGTAAAATTGATTATTTTATAGGCATCTAATTAGCAACACAAGCGGAACTACATGGTATAACTCAATATCTCGCTAGATATATATTATATGTTCTATTATTTTTTTGCTTTTCTGCATTTTGCATGTATAATTTATTGAGTGGTGTATTTTATTGTTTGCTTCATCCTTTTGTTAGTTTTTGGTTTTTGTCTCCTTTGCTATTTTGCTCTTTCGTAAGTGTTCATACAGAGATGCAACACCTGCATCATGGTCGGTGATGATGATGCAGTTATCGAAGTAAGTTGAGCTACGGGTACGTGTTTGTTTTTAGCTGTTGTAATAGGAATATGAAGACCCATCAATCTGGTCTGCGAGGCCGATCTCATGCTAAACATGTACAACATTTAGAATTAATTAGTTTAATATGGATGTTTTTTACCAACTGCTAGAGACACCTCCAAAGACTAAGCGATTCAACTTATTTATATGAAGGCATATGGATGGAGATGTTTCTAGCATTAGTTTGTGAAATGGTATCGAAGCCATGTTTTAATCAATAGTGAACATGGAAGTGTAGTCTCTTCAGAGTTTATGAATATTAGTTTAATTACATATTTGTCTTTCTTTCTTTGTTTCTTTATTGGACTAATTGGTTTTCCTTACTTTGTGGTTGTAATGTTATTATGATTTATGTATATTACAGGTTCAAGTAGTTTTGTTCATATGCCAAAATTTTCAACTCATGATACAATGCATAATAGGGTGCTCATATGTTTACAGATGTTCTCCTCTATAATTACTTTGTTCATGTTACATAATCGCGGGGTAGTGCGGTCTCTTAAGAAGTATTTTTCGAACATTTAAACTCTTGTCTATGCTTTTTGTCTGCATCCATGATTTCTAATCCTATGAATTTGTGTTCAGGTGGGATTCGGAAATCCACAATCATAACAACCTTAGCAGGCCTTTATGTGCACATTTTTTCTACATTTACCTGTTTCACATCCTCCATAACAGATGACTTTTAACAAAATTAAGGTCACAAGGATAGGTATATTCAACTTTTCAACTTTTACAGTGATGTATATATTTTTTCTGTGTTAGTAATTTTCTCTAAATCATTAACACATTAGTCCACCAGAACCAATGGTGCAGTCTTGGATACATATATTTGTGAGCCTTGACGGGTAAAATCTACTCTTCGGCATTTCGCTTAATAAATTGCGGTGTGTCTGACTCTTGAACGGTGGAACTTTATGGTTTGCTCTTCCATTAATTCAAGTGCTTAAAAGATCGACTTGCAATGGGCATATCAATAACTGATGTAGGGTGGTGCCCAACTTATTCATTCGAACACTGATAATCATCATATAAATTTAATCAGGCATTCAAAATTGTGAATTTTAATTATATTTTGCGGATGTTATGACCATATTGATTCATGAGATGGTAAGAACAAAAGATAATGTTAAAAGTTCCCACCAATAGTTCTGGTTTACAATGCAACTTACTTTCTTTGTGGTCATAATCTTTATGGTCATACAATGCAACTTACTTTCTGTTAAAGAAGCATTAGATACAGTTTTTAGCAGGTGATGATTTCAGTATTATTTCTGCTGGGGTGATCTGTTTACACTACAGTTTTGGCAGGTGATAATTTTGATCTGTTTACAATAAAATGAGAGGTACATTCGTGTTATACATTCTGTGAATGTCCTTACATATTACATATCGCTGCCTACATAACCTTTGTATCCCACACTTCGGTTTGTGTCTAATTTTTCTATTTAAACTTTTTTCATTGATATGTAGTTATCTTGAAGGTTTCCTTAATTGCTTATATGTTCTGGTATAAACAATATACTTCAGTTGTATTTTAATTTATATATATTTTGTTTTCCTTTGTGTTGGGATTATAGAGTATGCATGGATGGGTGTTGCTAAATTTGGATGAGTAAACAACTTGGTTTAAGGTGACTTATTTTTAGTTTATGCTCTTTTTTTTGTTATATGGTTTCTTTGTAGAATTAGTATTCATAAAGATTTGTGATTATATGGTTTCTTTGTAGAATTAGTGTTCATAAAGATTGTTGCTTATGAATTTATTGGTTGCAGATGGCGGAAGAATCATGGCCTTAAGAACACGGATGCACTACTGCGTAAAGTATGGTTTCCCTTTCCTACAATTATCGTTCTTTATTGAAAAGACAAGGACCATAGGTAAAGCTTGCTTTTGTCCTATACTAAAACAAGTCCTTTAAACCATGGATCTGTGGGGCATCCGACTCCAAATCAAAAGATTACGTGTTCGATTGACGTCAGATCCAATCTCCGTTATTTAACTACAAAAGTGTTCTTTCTGGTTTGGATTTCTCATTGTTACAGTGACATGGTGACATTATAATTTGAGTATTGAATTCACGTTAACCAATATTTGTTATTTCTATATTCTTTGAGGTCTGTGTTTTTTTTTTTTCTATATATTTCAAATTTTGCAGCTTTGGTATTGGCAGGGAACCTCCACCTTGGTCCTTGGATAATATTAATCATCCGGGAAAATTAGAAGATATTAAAATACTATTGTTCTAGCCAAAGCAATGCTACAGTGCATGTACAACTATGATTCATAGAAATCCTGTTTTTATCATTTAACTTTGTTTTTAAATTATGATTTATATGTAGCCAACTGAGATTTTTGTATAATTTTCTATTATATTTTCTACTTCTCTGTTGTTGTAGCTCAGGAAGAAGAATGAGCAAAGTTGTTTTTGCTTTGATTAGCCCATTATAGCTCTAAGCTTCTCTACTGCTAATGGTTGGTGACTTGGTGTGTATGAGGTGTGTCATTATGAATCCATGAACTATAAACTGAATGTAAGTGAGAACCTAATTATTGGACCAAAAATGAAAATAGATTTTATTGGATATTTGTTTATGTTGATTGATGTTTTCATTCATTCATGCTCAAGTATCCATACTACAGAGAAGAATCTGTTGCTCCTAGCTGAAATCGTCTAGCATTTGTACATCTAAGGTATGCTACATGGAGAACATATCATTTTAAAGTTGTTGCTAACCCAATTCAAGCTAGGAAAACAAATATTATTCCAGTTTCAAGTAAAGGTATACAATCATGCTTTTTTTATTTTTTTTATCTAGATCCTGGAAAAGATTAAGTAAGGATATTCGAAGATTTAGTGTTGTGTGGCTCTGCTCATGTATTAAGAAATCGGTGAGTGACAATCATAAAACTGTTCTACAGGTACGCAGACAATTTTCCCATCCCAAGGGTGATGACGATGCCACTTCATCAAATGAATTTGTGTCCATATCGAGTTAGATGAAAATTTGGAGAAAATACTATCCCGGCCCAGAACCGGCCGACAAGAAATTAAGCAAGTGATCTCCTGTAAGCAAAGTTTGGTACGAGAATGATGCACCACTCCTCTATTTATTCATTGCGAAGAAATGATTAAGTTATTGATTTTTGCCTTACACAGTTACACTTAAAGGAGTACCCTTGGAAATCAACCTGTTATTGATACTTAGGTTGTCTATTATACTACATAGGTATCACCCGATTGAATTTCTTATATGTGAATGAAACGTGGGATCCCATGCACGATGCACACAAAATTACACAATAAGGACGCTATCAAATAGCACTGCAGCGTAAATGGGATTGCAGCGGCCTAGAAGGTATTATTGTTTCTTATTGTTTTATTGTGGTAATGACCAGAAACAATATTGATTTGATAGAAGTTTGCTCATTCGGGTTTTGTTTATAGTGTCAAGGTAATGCAACATCGATAATTCTTTCATGTTGACAGATGTTTAAAAGAAGCTGCCGGGACTTGAAACCCAAGTAAGTTATGAAACGATTTTCTAGGAAGTCCGGGTTGTCGGGTAATCTTTTTTCTTTAACTTCAACGTATTATAAGCTATGAAACAATTTTCCGTAATGGTGGGTCTAATGTAATTAACAACCTTACCAGAGACAAGGAGGAGGATGAAGTCTTTTCAATATGTAAAATGATTCTATCCCGGTACTTTTGTAACCGGAAGTTCGATTGATGAAGCAGATGTTGATGGTGAATCAACAAATAAAGCGTTGGGTGTGACATCTGGACTTTGCTCAGCATGCAAAACAATTGAAAAGAAAGTGAAAAAGAATAGTGTTTCCCTTGGCATTGTTGATTTTGGTGGAAATGGTGATGAGAAGCCAGAAAACTTGAAGCTATTGGATTGGATAGAGTTTTTGTTTCGGATCAATTGGTTTTAGTCCGTTTTCTGTGTTTAATTGGGTGTGCTGGCGTTCAAAATCTTTGTAGTTCTGAGCTATTGGATTGCCTTATTGAGATTACATCTTCCACATATATTACGCGGCTTATTTAGTATGGATGGTTGCGGTGTAAGATAGCTCTCTTATGTCTGACTTTTTTTTTTGGTGTTCCAGTAACACCTATTACTTAAATAAGTGAATTTAATTTGTAATGACATTGGTACCAATTCAAGTATTATTTCCACTCCTAGATGACGTGGGTGCGCCTTCTCGGGATTAACATTTGAAGGTGAGTTACCGTTCCCAGAAATGTACAATGGATTAGTTTGTTTTTGATATGCCTATTTTATGCTTCCAATCGTGATTTTGAGCTCCGGTATGTGAATTTCATCGCCATGGGATTGTAACTGGGAATATGTAATTTCTTAATTATATTTTAGAAACAGTTGGTGATATTGTACCCGTGATGGGATACAAGAGTAAAGGAGCATGAAGCGTAAGCTACTTGGTCGTGGGTCAACAGGCTGAGCGAGTTGTATATTTTATCAGAGGTAATACTGAGCGAGTCCAAATTAGGGTTTTGTTTATAGATCATACTTATGTGTTATGTATTATCACTACTCATATTATGAGCGAGGATCAAATTAGGATTAGGTTTCTGGACTATTCGCATTTTATTGCTACATAGACTTATTCATGCACTTGGCAAACTGGGACTGACTGTTATATTTGCTCATCCACTCTGGTGTATGGTGTAATCCTTGAAAAGTCCTTGAAAATAGCACCAGGTAGTGTAGCTCCATATATTCATGCTCAGTAGCTTTTGTAGTCATATAATAGTGATAGATTTCATGGTGATAGGTTGTTTGTATCTAGGCCATCCACGTAAAACTTGACAATGAGAGGCCAACTGGGATATGTCATACTTACAACTACCTCTATTAGATAGAAATTATAAGATTCACTTCGTTTTAACAGGATTTTAACAGGGATTAATAGGGATAATAGCAACACATTATGGATTTTTCACATGGTGGAAAAGGCTACAACGTTTTGAAGTAGTTAACAGTAGTTAGCGACAGAGTTAAACATAGATGATAATTTTAAAACTAATTTATTTTGCAGATAAATAGATGGGTTTACAAAGGATTCCAAGGGAAATCGACAATGGCATTGTTGTTTTGTTCATATGCAATAGAGGAATAATAAAATAATTAACTAAAAGTGAAAAGGACAAATCTATAAATATAAACTAAAATGCACAAATCTTCTATCCATACTAAGGAGCAATGACCTCCTATGCACACTCTTGCACAGCTGGAGTACGCTTCAATGCTTTCACTCCAAAAAGGTCATTTTTGCTCTGTTATATGAGCACAATTTGACCCAAGAAACCAGCAAATGAGCAAGGTTTCCCATGAACTCACACTGCAGGATGCTAATGTAAAGTTTCTTTTTGTGCTAAGCTTGAGAAAGCTTCAAAAATTTGTGATCCCGAATGTATAGTTTTGGTTCAAGTAGTACTACTACTTCATTTAAGATTCATTTACTTGACTCAATTTTATTTTTAATTGGTGGCAATTGTGTAGGTGTATGCATATTCGTAGACATCAAGGTTATATCAGAAAGGCTGGTCCTGTTGATCCCACCCTACCCGTTGTGCAGCCCTAGACTAGATCAAGGTTCAAAGATTATCCGAAGTTGATCCCATAGACTAAGGCGATTTTACGTCTTTCGAGTTTTTAGTTTCATATACTACTGTAATTTATAACTGTAGTTTATTTATATTTATTTAATTTTGAAGTTTTTTTTTTTTTTTCGTGTCAACAACTACAACACCAGATGCATGTAAAGGTTAAAATTGAAATAAAAGGTAATCAATAATCTAAACTGAAAGCAAGACAAAAGAACTTTCAAGTTATTATGGAAAAAGGTTGTAAGTATCCCCACAAGAGTTAGCACACCAAAGCTTTGGAATTCATGAATCGGCCACTTTGAAGTTTAACCATATTTGCATTTATATGGCGAACAAATTAACACACTCCCTACACACACCTAGGAGCACACCCCCTTCCTGCATATTCATACAAGACCCGATTATCGTCTTCAACTCTGACGTATAGAACCAGTAGCATATGTACGCCAAAAATAATCCGTAATTAGTATTAGAGCAGTGTTTGAGGTGATAACACTTCACACAGTAGGTGGCTTAGTTCTACCCCATTGAGCTGCGAAACCTAGGTCGTGATGCTGGACGGAACCTCTCTCTTGGTGGTAAAAAGTGGCATAGATCTAAGTAATCATGGGGTTTATATACTTACCATAGTGAGATGGAGCTGGCGTACAATAATTGAAATTATGGGTTATTTGGAGATGTACCTAGGGAAATTACGCAGCACCGTTGCTAGCGGCTATATGCGAGTTCCAGATTTGGCAATTAAGTTCTCCTCGGAGCAAGTTATCCATATAACCAGTGAACCCTTAGTTCGCTGCATAGTAGACCCGACCCATATGTTTTTGTTCCACATTAGTTTTCATTAATATTGTTTCTTTAGGTGGATCACTTAACTTAATTTAGGTTGGAATAGCTAAGAGCAGTGTAAACAAGGATGAGGGTCGTGATAAGCAATAGATGATCGAGGGTCGTGATAAGCAATAGATGATCGTCCAAAAGTTCAGTTGAAAAGACATTGTTACTTTGGTCATGGTTAGTATTGAAAAATAAAATTGCCATCCGAATGGTTTTCATGCCCTATGCATTGTCCTTACCGTCTTTTTCCGCGAACTCCAAGCAATCATAATTTATCAACAGGAACAAGAACACAACAACAGTGGCAACATGAACAACAACGAGAATATCGGAAGAAACCCTTGCAGCGAGAATTCGAGCAAATAGAAAGAGAAAATTCAAGGGCATTGAACTCCCGTAACAATAGTAATTAATTTCCGCGATTTTAATTTATAATTAATTACATAATGGGTGCTATGTTTTTCTAGATTATTTCCCGTGATCTTTATTTTCAGAGTGAGATAAAGAATGAAAAAAATTAAAAATGATCTCTTTTTTTTTTTGCATGTATGTTTTTCTAGATTATTTCGTGTGATCTGTACTTAGTGGGTGCTATGTTCACAGTTGTTTCTATACATGCAAAAAGTAAAAATAAAAACAGATTCAGAAAATGGACCTTCACAGACGTTATCCAATTTTATTGGAGCAGCTGAACCAGATGGAAATTATTGAAGTTTTATCAAAAATATAAATTCAATTAACTTGGTCAGTACACTGCACATATACATGTATGAACCAGATTTTTTTTCAGCAACGACTGAGTATAACGAGGAAGAGATACTTCAAAGCAAAGAAGACACTATGGACGAAAAAGAAATTAAACAAGAGACACAATTTAGGACGAGTATTCAAAATTCCATGGCACACCTTGATTTCTTAAAACAACTTTCGGAAACATACTTAGAACGAGGCATTCCAAATCCAGAGCATTGATTGGGGGATACAACTCGGTGTTGGATAAGACGGTCACTGATCGGAAATGTCAACAGCTGACATGGACAAAATCACCACATTTTGTTACCATCAGATCCTAAATATTTCGAGTTTGCTTAGTTGTACATCTAAGATACCGAGAACGAGATAAAGAATAGTACCGCGGCTCTCTAGAGAGAGAAAAAGACGAATGGAGAGCAAGAGACTGCATCGACTATTATAGAACCCAACTGTTGATGGTGGATTTTCGTTTAAGGTTAAATTTGTAAAAAACCGAAAAAATCATGCGCTGACATCTTGTAAAAGATAAAGCCATTTATAAGTGTTGGATACTCCCTCACTTAATTCACCAAGAATGGAGCATGTAGCAACAATCCCATTACGTGAATACATGAAATTCCTCCGAGGTTGGAGCATGTAGCAACAATCCCTTCCTGTGAATTTCGTATCGACCTTGTATTTCCGACTCATTATCGGTGTGGCATGACGACCGAGTGTTACTCTTACTGAGAATAACACGAACCTCCAAGCACTATAATGAAACCATGTACGAAATACCCGTACAGGCTGATTCTCGGTGTGTTATACTAGCCCGAGCCCTCTCGGTGTGTTATACTAGCCCGATTGAGCCCCTCTCGGTGTGTTATACTAGCCCGATTGAGCATCCGGACCGACCGTATCGATCCGTATATGATCGACCGCATGATCATCCAACTCCATAAGCATGATTGGATGACCCCGGATCAATTCCATCACCCCAAGCGGGTATGGAATACCCACGGACGACCCGCATGGTCGGCCATTGGCCTTTGCTTGCCAAAAGACGTTCATACCAAGCATTATGGACGGAAAACCCTAAATAAGGGTTTGCGGCATATTACATGTGTCGCAAAACAATCTCAACCATCCATCTTCGCAGGTATAGATGGAGGGTGTAGATGTAGATTCAAAGGGCCCAGAGCATGTCAACACGATCACCGTGGGCCCGCCTACACACTTGACCAATCGGTCAAGACCAACAATGTTTGGCCGTGACAACATCATCACCCAAACAAGGAGTGGCGCACGGCTTTTGAAAGCCAAAATTAGGGTTTCAAATCATCACGTGCGTCCATCTTCTCCGGCACGAATGGAGGGTCACAAATTAGATTAAACAAGGGCGGTCATACCAAAGATGACCACCGTGAGCCCATCTACCCCCTCATGTGTTCGGCCAAGGCATATCACGCCTGGACAATCCAAAACGTGCGTCCAAACTAGCATGGCCGCACCTCCCAAACCACGAACTGATATCGACCGCTCAACTTCACCGGATGATTTGAATGGCTTAGATCACGTTTTCATGGGATAGTCAGGTATAGGCATGATCACTCGGCCTGCCATCTTCCCGTCAAACCCATCGACCAAGACCGACCAAGATGTGTCGTCTTGAAACGCGTGCCCGAACTAGGGATCTCACGCCGGTTTCCAACTCCTTTGCGGCAACGGATTTACCGCAAACCGATCTCAACCACTCCTCTTTGCCGGTCAAATTGAGTGGCCTAGATCGCACCTTCATGGGACGGTAATACATGAACGTGTACACCAGCATGCCATCTACATACACGTCCGGTCGGTCCTCTCCAAAATTCTTCCATTACTTGGTTTCGACCAAAGTCAAGAGTCATGCTTGCACTCCTCTTCAAAAAACCCTAATATTCATTAACGGTCGCGAGATGAGTGTCTCAAAGATCATCTCATCCGTCCAACTTCACCACTTGGTTATACAACCCGGTCAAGAGTTATTTGGTTAGTGAGGCGTCATTACCCATCACTTTACCACACCATAATGCGATACTCGCATAAAATACACATGATACTTCACAAGTATCGACTTTACGAATAACACAGGTTATTCAATTCAGCATTACATGCTATCTTTCGTGGATCCACGATCCACACATTCCAGACATCAATCATGTCACAAACCGGGGGGATACATACTGGGGTATTGGTCTAGCGGTTTACAGCGTGCAGCGTGCAACGCGCCATCATAAGAACGTGTCGGGGAAGTCATGGACGGTTAGAGATGAACATGAAAAGTGGGCAAGACCGGTCGACGCACAACTCCACTACTCCATCACTCCACTTCCTCCACTTCCCACGAGAGACGTGAATGAGGCTCAATGACTTGTATAAATAGGTTCTCCGCCCTATTTCAAACAACAACACAAGTTCGAGACGAGACGAGAAAAACCAAGTGTTAATACAAAAACGTATTCAAACACCCGAGCTTGCTTGCATCAACCGCAAGCCTGCTCACCTTCTCGTTACAAGTCATAAGCAAGCCAACACCTTCACAATCTCAACACCTTCTTCGCTTCCCTCCCTAAGATCAACCCCATCTCCTTCACTTTGTGACCAAAACAAGTCCGGAACGGCCATTTCTTGGTTTAGGCCGGACTTGCAGTTGATCTCTCGAATCTACAAGCACTCACCGCGCAGTGCATTTGTTTAAAGGTTTAAATTCATTCCTTATCCACACCCCAAATTACCAAATTCTGCAGGAGTAGTTTTCACCCATAAACAATTGGCGACCACAGTGGGAGATTAATCTCTCGGTTGTAAAGTCAATTTCTTCAAAGATCTATTCAATTTCAACAATTTCAAAAAGCAATCAATTCGGACAGAGCTAGCGTGGATAACACTCCCGGTGTTGACGTACCTGTCAGTGGAGCTACCGTAGCCAACACATCTCGAGGGGCCGTTACCTCTGTCACCAACACTAGTGGAGCCGGAGACATCCCAGTAGGTGTGACGCCTCCCATCACCGAGCCGGAGCGGCCGCAAATCCTGGCATCTCTTCGAGCGTAACGCCTCCAGTGGTTACCAGAGCAACAACTCTCACTCCTCCATCAAGACGAGGAGCCGGAGGCACAAGAGGGGGACCACCGTCTAGTACCATTGCGAGACTTGATGGAGAAGCGGGAAATTCTTGCTAAAACTCAAACGAGATATGGCCACAACTCGAAAGAGGTACTCACTTTCCTTAAAACTTTGACTGAACGATTGCCGCAAGATTCACGGCAACCCTTGGAGTCGGCGAGAGATGCATTCAATACACCCGAAGCAGGCGTTTCCACTCATACCCACATGAATGAAGAAACTCGTGTTGCTCCTGAGCGCCAAAGGGAGAGAGACCAGCCTTCCAACTTCATTACGCGTGAGGATCTAGAGCGACTTCTCCAAAATCGAGGAAAAGGGGACCGAACGGACGTACACCAACATCAACCACCGTACCCTCAAGATGTGCAACGGATTCCTCTACCAAGAGGTTACACCTCTCCCAGTTCTCCCTCTACGACGGTGCGGTAATGCTCGTGAACACATTTCTCGATTCTTGGAAGCCTTGGGGAACATGAATACAATCATGTTTTACGCCTAAAAGAATTCTCAAAATCACTCACGGGAGGGCATACACCTGGTACAACAACATTGCGCCTAACAAAGATATCCAATTGGAGCGAGATGGTCGGTGCTTTCTCACGGAAGTATTTCTTCGTGTCTGAACAAATCACGTTTTCAGACCCGGGAAGAATTCTCCAGCGGAACAACGAACATCCCAACGACTTCGTTAAAAGATTCAGAACCCAAGCGCTGGATTGTCACGATCCGAATGTCACCGAACGACAATTGGTGGAATCATGCATCAATGGGATGATACCCATATACCGCGCTCTGTTGGAGAATCTGGGCTTTCAAACATTCTCTGAACTCCACGAAGCTGCAAAACGTTCAACAACAACTGCACCAGCACTACTAGAAAGAACCCGAGTTGTTCGAAGTGAAGATTTGCGTGAAAGTCGAGGAAGCGGGGCGTCTCACGAACAAACAATACAACACCGGTCCTTCGTGAGTGTGGTAAGCGGAGGAGAAAAGAGGAAAGCTTCGGAACAACAAACCAAGCGAGCATCCCCAGCACACAAGACTTCGTCTCGAAAAGGAACAGACAAAACTCCTGTACAAAACACTAAAGACACAGGTTTTCCTTTTCCCATGAATGAAGTGATAGAACTCTTGAAAGCGTGGATCCAAGATGACGCCGTAAAGCTGCCCCCTATCAGACGTCCTCCAACCGAGGAAGAAATGGCGGATCCCGGATATTGTTGCTACCACGGTTCGTCCATCATCCAACCAAAGATTGCAACGAGGTTGAAACAAATATTCGGGGAAAAGGTAGAGACAGGGGAACTTGACTTGGAAACGAGGGTGTTCATAGAGACCCTTTACCTATCGGAACCGCATGATTTACGGGGATTACATTCGCAAGACCGTACAATCTATGATGGAGCACATATGTGAAATCTTGTACTTCTCCAAAGGACAGCGTCAAGACATATTTGCGGCCCTCAACCACGTTGTGTCGGGAGGCGTTTGCATCCGATGCGATCCCAGGAACCCAGTCTTTCCCGAAAGACATGAGCAATGGAAACCGGGGACTCCTAACCGTCACTCGTTTGAGAAACGTTGAATTCGATAGCGTGTTGATTGATACGGCTTCCGAATTTAACATCATTACTGTCAAGACCCTGAGAGCGGCAAAGATTTCGAAGCAGGAAGCTACTCGTCACCCGACTGTGGTTAAAGATTCAGCAGGAGAGCCCAGAGATGCATACGGATATATTGATCTGGAAGTCAAATTGGGTGATGCCTCGACACGAGCAAAGTTCTACATAGTCAAAGATCATCCCAACTACAACATGATCCTGGGACGCCCTTGGATGCATGACAACAAAGCAATACTAGGAGTCTGTCCTCTCCGGTTTCGATACTGAAAGAATCTCCAACATGCCTTCTGGACCTCCCGATGATGGTATGCATTGCCACACCAACAACTTACCAATGTGACACAACTTCCCGGAGAGAGCTCCTGTCAAAGATACATTGAAAAGTTCCGATCTCAAGTAAGTCTCGTCACGCAACCTTCCTTACAACCTACCGCCCTTCATTCGACAAGTCCTGGGGACTCGACTCCAACCAACGGACCAACCTCGACTAAGAGATGTGAATGGGAAGCTGGCCCTTTCAAACGTTTTATCAAGAGTGTAGAGGCTGTCTTGGTCAAAGGCAATGAGAAGAATGTCCAAGTATCTGCACGTCCAAACCCGTTTGGAATTGGAGACCTGGTGACAAAGATGATCGCGTTCAATGTTGGGAGCATGACGGTGAAGATGACCACTCCACCCGACTCACCCACCGAGAGAGAAGATGAACCATACCGGTAGCGAGATGTTATCCTAGGCGGCTACTTCTTGCAAGCTCATCAACGCCGATAAACTAGAGGGCATAACAATTCACTCACGATGGCTCGAACCCTACCGAACTTAAGATGTTGTGCTATCACCTTCCAAATGTTCTCCACCCTTTAAAACGCTGTGCTATTTTTTTTTCAGCGTATTTCCTTTTACAATTCCATATCATATTTGTAATTCCTCCGAAAATGATTGCAATACTTGCATTCATAGTTAGGGTTTCAATTTTTCAATTTTCAATTGAAGCATTATTTTCATCCGAGAGCCTCTTTACTCCTAAAAAACAAGTTCTGAGTCGGCCTAAACCAACCACCTGGAGCAAGAAAGGGAACCCTAAGCAAATATCTCACGGGAAGAAGGAAATAGAACGTGCGCACAAAAGGAAAATGATTTGAGACATCTCGCCCACAAAGCCAAGAAGATCTTACATCGAAAGCACAGTCCGTGGATATTCCATTATAATATTGTTTTTTTATCATTAAGAACTATATGCGAAGGCGCACCCTTGCACATGAGAAGGATTGGTTGCAGTCTTGACAAAAGATTATAAAAGAAAACTTTATTCAAACAATCAAATGGAAGAAAGACCTTGAACTCAGCTGCCACTGAGTACAAGGAAGATGTTCGAGCACAGAAATATACTTGGAAAGAAGAAAAAACAAAAGAGATTTCAGTCGTCAAGAGGGCCGGTCTCGCCTACATCACCGTCAGCTCCATCACCTGTTGATGCTCCCCTCTCTGGATCTCCCTCAGTTTCTGCATCAGACGTCTCCGCAGCAGCAGCACACTCCATCCCAATATCACCAGCGGGAGCATTAAAAAGCGCATCAACATTAGGAGCCGTACCAATTGCTTTCAGGTTTTCAGGTTCCTCTGTGTCGGAGTCAAGAATTATCACGCTGTCCTGAACCGGGTAATCACACTTGCCTTCATTCGGAGGTCGTTCATGCTCAACTCTCCGCCTCTTCAACCGCGCTGCAAATCTCTCTGCCCTTGCGCTTACTAGTGTCTGCAGCGTTTCCTCGCGCCTCCGCCGCTCCTCCATGTCAATTGCAGCTGAAAGTGCACAGATACGTCCTCTGACAATACGAAGGTGGGAGATAGACATCCCCTGTATAGCACGACCGACTTCGCGAAGTGGAAGATCAATCCAAGCCATTACTTCTTCGTGCGCATGGTTTTCGGGCTTGTCGACTTCAAAACTTCTTTACGGGAAGCAACGAGAATGAGCGTCCACTTTGCTTCCATGATAAACTACAAAGGAGAGGGAGTTATGAGCACGCACAAAAAAAAAAAAAAAAAAAAAAAAAGAGGAGATCATCAAATCCATCGATCGATTAATCGAAAAATCGAGCAGTGCACGAGATATAGAATAAACGACCACGTGAGACGATTCTTTATAATCTCACAAGTCGACGAGAATCCCGAGAAGGAAAAGGAGTCTTTACTAACCACCTATGAAGGTCGCTAATTCGGGATAACAATCGATGAGGCTTATCGGATATACCGAGGAGAGCCGTGTATGGTGAAGGAAGTACACTTGAAGAAGTGGCCGAGCTCAAATATGCACAAGAGGAACCGGAGCGACTCACCGGACCAAGTCCCGTTTCCTTCGCATCCTTAATCGAACCAACCGGTTTGTGGCAACGCCGACTATCCGAAATACGTACTTACTTGACTTGGTCATTTCAAGTATATATGTATGTCACCATCTCATGCCTACCACACAATAGTGTAACCATTATGTGCTAGGCAGGGGACTTAATGTTGATGGTGGATTTTCGTTTAAGGTTAAATTTGTAAAAAATCGAAAAAATCATGCGTTGACATCTTGTAAAAGATAAAGCCATTTATAAGTGTTGGATACTCCCTCACTTAATTCACCAAGAATGGAGCATGTAGCAACAATCCCATTCTGTGAATACATGAAATTCCTCCCGAGGTTGGAGCATGTAGCAACAATCCCTTCCCTGTGAATTTCATATCGGCCTTGTATTTCCGAGTACTCATTATCGGTGTGGCATGACGACCGTAGTGTTACTCTTACGAATAACACGAACCTCCAAGCACTATAATGAAACCATGTACGAAAATACCCGTACAGGCTGATTCTCGGTGTGTTATACTAGCCCGAGCCCTCTCGGTGTGTTATACTAGCCCGATTGAGCCCCTCTCGGTGTGTTATACTAGCCCGATTGAGCATCCGGACTGACTGTATCAGTCCGGATATGATCTGACCGCAGTCATCCAACTCCATAAGCATGATTGGATGACCCCGGATCAATTCCATCACCCCCAAGCGGTATGGAATACCCACGGACGACCCGCATGGTCGACCATTGGCCTTTGCTTGCCAAAAGACGTTCATACCAAGCATTATGGACGGAAAACCCTAAATAAGGGTTTGCGGCATATTACATGTGTCGCAAAACAATCTCAACCATCCATCTTCGCAGGTATAGATGGAGGGTGTAGATGTAGATTCAAAGGGCCCAAAGCATGTCAACACGATCACCGTGGGCCCGCCTACACACTTGACCAATCGGTCAGGACCAACAATGTTTGGCCGTGACAACATCATCACCCAAACAAGGAGTGGCGCACGGCTTTTGAAAGCCAAAATTAGGGTTTCAAATCATCACGTGCGTCCATCTTCTCCGAAGCACGAATGGAGGGTCACGCAGATTAGATTAAACAAGGGCCGGTCATACCAAAGATGACCACCGTGAGCCCATCTACCCCCTCATGTGTTCGGCCAAGGCATATCACGCCTGGACAATCCAAAACGTGCGTCCAAACTAGCATGGCCGCACCTCCCAAACCACGAACTGATCTCGACCGCTCAACTTCACCGGATGATTTGAATGGCTTAGATCACGTTTTCATGGGATAGTCAGGTATAGGCATGATCACCAGCCTGCCATCTTCCCGTCAAACCCATCGACCAAGACCGACCAAGATGTGTCGTCTTGAAATGCGTGCCCAAACTAGGGATCTCACGCCGGTTTCCAACTCCTTTGCGGCAACGGATTTCTGCCGCAAACCGATCTCAACCACTCCTCTTTGCCGGTCAAATTGAGTGGCCTAGATCTCACCTTCATGGGACGGTAAGACATGAACGTGTACACCAGCATGCCATCTACATACACGTCCGGTCGGTCCTCTCCAAAATTCTTCCATTACTTGGTTTCGACCAAGCTGAAGAGTCATGCTTGCACTCCTCTTCAAAAAACCCTAATATTCATTAACGGTCGCAGATGAGTGTCTCAAAGATCATCTCATCCGTCCAAGTTCACCAGCTTGGTTATACAACCCTGGTCAAGAGTTATTTGGTTAGTGAGGCGTCATTACCCATCACTTTACCACACCATAATGCGATGCACATAAAATACACATGATACTTCATAAGTATCGACTTTCTGAATAACAAAGTTATTCAATTCAGCATTACATGCTATCTTTCGTGGATCCACGATCCACACATTCTAGACATCAATCATGTCACAAACTGGGGGGGATACATACTGGGGTATTGGTCTGGCGGTTTACAGCGTGCAGCGTGCAACGCGCCATCATAAGAACGTGTCAGGAAGTCATGGACGGTTAGAGATGAACAGGAAAAGTGGGCAAGACTGGTCGACGCACAACTCCACTACTCCATCACTCCACTTCCTCCACTTCCCACGAGAGACGTGAATGAGGCTCAATGACTTGTATAAATAGGTTCTCCGCCCTATTTCAAACAACAACACAAGTTCAGACGAGACAAAAAACCAAGTGTTAATACAAAAACGTATTCAAACACCCAGAGCTTGCTTGCATCAACCGCAAGCCTGCTCACCTTTCTGTTACAAGTCATAAGCAAGCCAACACCTTCACAATATCAACACCTTCTTCGCTTCCCTCCCTAAGATCAACCCCATCTCCTTCACTTTGTGACCGAAACAAGTCTGGAACGACCATTTCTTGGTTTAGGCCGGACTTGCACAGATTGATCTCTCGAATCTACAAGCACTCACCGCGCAGTGCATTTGTTTAAAGGTTTAAATTCATTCCTTATCCACACCCCAAATTACCAAATTCTGCAGGAGTAGTTTTCACCCATAAACACCAACCAAGAGGAAGTGTTATATGATTGGATCATAGAGCAATTAATTCAGTTGCTGGATGAATTTAATGAACTTGGGAATTGCTATGCCAGAGAGCGAATCAACAACATTGGTATAAGACTAATAAAAACTCCCAGCAACAATGCAAGAAAATATTGTTTGCCTACTGGCCGCTTTATATGTACCTAGCACAAAAATGAACACAAAAAGGGACATCAGTACATGAAAATATGGGTGGGTTGATGAAGAAATCACAAATACATCCAAGTAATATGGCCTTGAAATATTAGAAATAAAATATTTTTACCAGGTTTGGTTCTACGCAAAAATTTATTTATTTTTAGTCTTTGTTACAGGTGGATCATTATCTGCTCCCCCAAGTAGCATATATCCTTTAGAAATAAAGCATGCTATATGATATCCGTAAAAATTAAGTTATTTACAATCTTTGAAAAGAAAATACAGTATTTTTGTGTTTTCAAATTTAATTCTTCTGGAAGAAAATATATGCACTTGAAAATGAGCTTCCCGTAACTATATATGTGAATAAACAAGAATTGTCAAATTTGACCGATAGGGATGAATAAAGACACTTGGAGGACTGCTTAAGAATCAAAACTTTTCAGTAATTTATAAGAATTAAAACTTTTCAGTAATTTAATTCTGCAAAAGAGTGTCTTAGGCATAAACCAACAAAAAAAAACATATGCAGGGGTATAAAGACAAATATCATATCACTTTTACTGAGTTTCCAGTGTTTCATGTTTCTTATCAGGCTAATGCAGATTGTGGTTGAAATTTTGGAATCCTATTGTCCCTTGATAGTAAGATGCTTCAAGCTTATTTGAATAATAAGGAGATCCCATGAGACAAGGAAGACAAGTGCAGTTTACTGCTCAAGGAAATTGACAAAAAGATGATTATATTTCTGGGAGATTAGATCACAAAGAGGGTGTATTAAGAGCGAGAAGGCGCTGTTGTTCTTCACTCTATGGACATGTAAATTATTTAGAATCAGTACATGCGCACAATCTACAGGAATTCATAAAATATTTAGAACAAACTCACATAATAAGTGTGAACATCATCTAGACTCCGCGAAGGAAACATCTATGCAAAGAAATTGCAATGCTCGGAAAGAGGATTTTCAAAGTCGTTAACGGGTCAAAGGCATGTGCATTCAATTGTGGCGGTGAGAATAATATAATCCTTGGATAATTAGTTGTTATAATTAATCCGCACGACAGATTAATAATCAACCTCTTTTTTATGCTTGCTTGAATAGGTTTTGATTATTCAACACTGGAGGGCACATTTGCTAATCTTAGCTTTGATCAGAAGAATGCTTAATTTGGAGTGGTTGCATGCTTATGTTTTTTCGCCTTGGCTATGGTTGTTTTATTTTATTATTCATACCTTTTAAAGAACCAAGTGGTCGATACGTACGAGATCTTACAATTTAATTTTATGCTTAGGTTTGTTTCTTTTTCTGCTTTGCTTTTTTTCTTAGAAAAAAGTCACGTGTTTTAGGTTTCTTTTGTATGGAATAATTTTTTTTTATTAATCGCTTGAAGCATATTATTATTATAAAAAAATATTGCCGAAAAATTTATTTAATTTTGTCTACTATATTAGGTCACCTTGATGTTTTATCACTTTTTTTTTTTTTGAAAAGGTAGGGTAAATATTGATAACTGGATGCCGAGGATGAAAAAACTACAGAGTAATACATGGAAAAAAAGGCAGATTTACAATAATTATAAAGAGTTCATTCGAAGAGTTTATTTGGACATACAATACATACATCAGCCTATTGCCATCACAATCGCTTCATATAAGTGTTTTATCACTTATCATGTTGCAAGAGATTCTTTAAATGTTTTTCGTATTAATTTAGGTTATTATGCGAGTTTAAAGATGGTGATGTTGTTATCTGAAAAATTACGCGAAATCTGAATGTTTTGTATTGCTCATGAATTCAGTGACACAGTGCATGTTTGTTAGTTACTCTTTCCATAGTGACACGGTACATGTTTGTTAGTTACTTTTTCCATTTTGGAAAATCTTTCGCCCACCTTAATTATTTTGCAATACAATTGGTGTGGCTAGGTCATACCTGAAAATTATGACATCTGAATTGATTATTGTGCAATACAATTGGTGAGGCTGGGTGAGGCTAACCATGCATGGAAATTATGAAATATGAAGTGTACATGGTTCTTATATAAATATAGTCACTTCAAATAGTCAAACCTATTTTTATATATATGATCTTTTTGTTTTTAATTATTTTTTAATAAGAGGAAGGATCTCTTCACGTTTTTATTCGCACATTATCTCACACGTTTTTATTCGCACATTATCTCACACGTTAGATGTAACTTTTGTGAATAAAAACTGAACCACAATATATTTGAAGCTAATATTTTGGGGATATGTTCCTCTTACCAAGTTCTACATGCCTGCCAAAAATGAACATACTAAAAATCCGTTAATTCGGAACGGCTCATTTTCAAAGTAGTAAATGGTGGTGTTATACGTTTCAGAATGTCCTCATTTTTGGTAGGCAACTTGATAATAGGAACATATCTCCAAAATATTAAATTCAAATTCGTTACAGTTTGATTTTTAATCGCAAAAATTACATCAAACGTGTGAGATAGTGTGATAATAAAAGTGTAAGGGGATCCCTCCTCTTTTAAGTAATATCGATAGGACAATTATGTTTCCTTGCAAATCAATATAGAATATAAAGTTTATGGATTCCATTTCTTTTTAATTATTTTAATATCTACGGATAAAACTACTACATGAATTTAGGTTTATCATAAGATATTTCAATCATCAATTTTTAGATGCCTGAAAGATACCAGAGTTTCCTATCCCTTTGGAAAATCGAACTGATCAAAGATTGTTCAAAAAATCTAATGCATTTGACCACGGGTGCGGGGCGAAGCCCCGCCACACTCAATTAGGTGATCTCACCGGTCCCGGTGCGTAGCACGGGTTACATACTAGTTCATATATAGTGATATTTGCATCGTGTTACTTTGTTGTGCCAGTATGTAGTTATTTGCATTGAATATGTGGTGATACATATCAATATGTAGTTATCAGCATATCAATATGTTGTGCCAGTATGTAGTTATTAGATCAAATATGTGGTGATACATATCAATATGTTGTGCCAGTATGTAGTGCCAATATGTAGTTATTAGCATTGAATATGTGGTGATTCATATCAATAGGTATCTAATATATTTCTGTTGGTAATATCTAATATGTAGTTGCTTTTTACATTCTTGATTTGTACCAGTTCCATGATAAATTCAAAGACGAGATCACAAACCATAAAAAACAAATTCTTAATCGTATCTCAAGAAGGATTCAAGAGGAAGAAAATACTGAAACTTCCAGTGAAGAAGATGATAATTCTGAATCGGAAGAAGAGAAAGAAGAAGAAAATGGAAGTCCAACGGAAGAAGAGAAGGAAGAAGATGACTCAGTATTGGGGGGAGAGGATTGGAAGATAAAATACGATGATTTGAAGAGTACAGTATCTGCCAAATGGAGCGAAGTGAACACAATGCATCAAGAGGGCGCAACGGTCGACGCTTCAAAGCTTGTGCCGATGATGGAAGAAATTTACTTGAAAGCTTTCCCTTTGCAGAGAGAAGCCATCCATGAAGATTATGTTAGCTTGGGATGTACACCTACTCAAAGCAACCCCAATGAAGATTTGAATGTGGACACAACAGTTGACGTCGAAATGCAAGTTTCTCCGAAAGATGTTACCTCTGAAGTTGTTTTGTCAACACCGAAAGATCAAACAAATGTTAATGCCACCTCTGAAGTTGAATTGTCAACAACACTCGCAGTATTGAAGTTACGTGATGTTGAAGTTTAGCATTCTGGGGTTAGACGTTGGGCTAAATCTGATTTGGAGCAAAAAGTCAAAGAGATACAAGCGAAAAATAGTAAAGAAAACACACAAGTAAGTAGTATGCAGCCTAAGTATGATTTAAATGTTCACTTTTTACTATATTCAATGTTCACTTACATTCTTGTGGTGGTATCTATCATTACATATTGCTATGTATTGTTACATATCAATATGTAGTGGTAGATACTTACATTGTTATTACATATTGCTATGTACTGTTACATATCAATATGTAGTGGTAGATACTTACATTGTTGTAGTGGTATCTACCATTACATATTGCTATGTATTGTTACATATCAATATGTAGTGGTAGATACTTACATTCTTGTAGTGGTGGTATCTACCATTACATATTGCTATGTACTGTTACATAGCAATAAGTAATGGTAGATACTTACATTCTTGTAGTGGTATCTATTACATAGCATGTTACATAGCAATACATATGTAAGTAGATTTATGTTGACAGTTTCAATTGCTTTTTGCAGACTGATCCACTTGAAGTTAAGCAGGTAGCAGTAAAGGAGTTGCTTACTACTATACAACAAACAAAGAATACAGTTGAAGTTATGTCCCAGAAATCTGAAGACTATAACGCTGCATCAGCGGCGGGAAGTTTTTATCTCATGGATGTACCTTTGTTTAGTGAGATGTCTAGTTTGGAACACATCGAACAACTCTCTATCAGAGATTATTTAGACATGGCAAACTCAGGCTTCGGAATTTACGTCAAAGAGTATGCAGGCCTCTTTACAGATAGTGGTACTGATCAAAACCGTGGTCTTTTTGGTATTGACATACGACAACAATTTGAAAATTTATTTGGAAGAGATTTGCAACCTGTAGAATTTCCACAAGATACAACTGAGCAACAAGAACCCAGTGAATCGAACGATGCAGGTGAAGTTACAGCTAAGCAACAAGAAAACATCCCATCGAAAGGTTCTCAAGATACTTTGGAGGTTCCACCACAAGATGTTTTGGATGTTCCATCACAAGATGTTTTGGAGGTTCCATCACAGGTGAACGATATGTACTAAATGTTATTTTGTGCATACTTCGTGTACTGAATGTTAATCATCAGTTATGTTGTGTTTTTACATTACATTTTTTTTTTATGTTGATAAATAATGCAAGAACCAATTACACCAAGCCAGAAGCAAAAAAGGGTAGTAGTGAAAAAAAAGCGCGTCAGAAAGCCCGCAAAGCAGCAACACACACCTACCAGACCCGTTACTCGTTCCAATCATGCAAAGAAGAAAGATGATATTTACGAAAGTGGAAGTAAGTTCTCTGCATCATATAAAGAACCTAAGAAGCCTAAAACTGGAGCAACAGAAGCAATAAAGAAGAACAAAAGTCTTAAATTGCGTCGCAAGGTGTTCCTGAAACTGAATAAATCGTCATTCTATAATGACTTGAAGGATGATCAAAAGACTGTCCTTTCCACATTCTTTGATAATACAGACTTTATTAGGTGAGTTCTTAATTGGCACTATTATTTGGAACATCTGCATAGACAAAAAATGATCCATAGAGTAGTAATATTCGTATTGAGCAATATATATTGACATCAAAAAAAAAAATTTGATATCCATATCTATTACATGTTGATATGTACTTTTTATATTGATATGAACTTCTGATATCCATACATATTGGTATATTATGCTTGGGAACATATCAATGTGTTCTGTTACACAAGAATACTTACCTTTACGTTATTATTTTCCAGCTCAATTGCTTGGAAAACAGGAGAAGGTGGTCTTTGTGTTAGTGGAAGTACAGTTGAGGACTTGGTACATAACGGTTTATTAGAGCAAGATCTTCTCAACTACGGATAATACAAGCTTAACAACAAGTTTCAGAAAGAGCAGCCGATGCATGAAATAGACAGAAAATACTTACCTGTCTTGCATCTGGATCCGTTCTCTTGGGTAAGTTGTTATCTTACAGTGCATATCTACACGGTACATATTCATATTAAAGTATGTAGGAATAGGTACTTGCAATGTTGTGTTTTATGTAGGAATATGTACCGCGAACAAACATATTAATGTTGTTGTGCTTTTTTGCTATGCTACATACACTACATATCTATATTGCATAAAACATAATTAGATATAACTATTCAAAGTATTTCAGTTCAATGTCGAGTTCCCGGATAAGCTCAAAGGAGGAGCAGAAGATTCTGTTTACAAACCAATACTGGCGATGGATAAAAGTATCAAGAAGATTCTTATACCAATGTGCCATCACAATCTTCACTGGACGCTACTTGAGTATGACTGCGAAAAAATGGTGTTCAACCACTATAATTCTTCTAAGGCTGAATAGGGAGGAATATGTTATCCAAACGCCACACAAATGGAAGATTACATGTTCAAACCTATCAACCTGTACTTGATGGAGAATAATAAAGAAACATTGAAGAATGTAGTAGTCAATGAATGTGAAGCACCTCAACAAGGAGAATCACCAGACTGCCTGCTATTTTTGATGCAGTTTATTAAGATGAAGTCGAAAAGCAAATATGTGGGAGTACCTTTGGGAGATGATGACACCATCTCCACCAGAAGTCAGTTGGAAACTGACACAATAGAGTCCTAATTGCTAAAAGTAGTGTGACAGTACATATTAATATTTACCTATTTTTCTTTTATTCTTGGTTACATTTCATGAGTTCAAGAATGTTTAAAAACATATCTTAAATATTTATTTTCCTTTTATAAGTGATTTTTAATTTGGACTTGGGTTAAGTTTAATGTAGTGATATTTCAGTTGTGTTACTTTGTTAGTCTAACTTATTAGTGACTTTGTGTTGTTGATACGACCTCGACCCCCGTAGATGGTGAATCAGCTGGGAAACTACAAAGTTTAAACTAATCTTATGGAATGATTTAAATTTGCTTTAAGTGATGTAAATGTCAGTATGTAGTGGAAGATGGTTACACCACAATCAGTACATATCAGTATGTACTGATTGTATTCTTGTTACAATATCAGTATGGTTACACTACAATCAGTACATATCAGTATATAGTGGAAGATGGTTACACTACAATCAGTACATATCAGTATGTACTGATTGCATTCTTGTTACAATATCAGTATGGTTACACTACAATCAGTACATATCAGTATGTAATGGAAGATTCTTACGCTACAATACTGACATGTGATATCAATATGTAATACTACACTACTGGTGATAGATATTGACATGTAAGATCAATATCACTATTTCATTATATGGTTAATGATAAACTAACAACATATTTCATTATTCGACACTTAATGACACTTAATGACATATTTCATTATTAGAAAGATCAATATAACTACATATTGATAGACTTATAATGTTTGAAAACCAAAAGATGTTCTAAGAAACAACAAAAACAGTAATTTCAATACACTTATAATGTTTGTACTGTAAAGAAACAGTTATTAACCAAATTCAGTTGGACTGATGAATCAAAAGAAAACAGTAGAAATAGAACAAGGACTACATGTTGATAGCTGGTGGTGAGCTTTTCAAATAATGGCTGGTGGAAAGAACGTCATCGGTATCACATTCTGCTGCACTTTCAAGCCTGTGATAAAAAGAAGGAGAAATCAAAAGACTACTTACTTAAAAAATACATTGTACTGTATCATCCTACCCCAAGACATATTTTTAATATGTACTGATTTAAAACACATACCTGTCATAAATCATTCTTCTGCAAGTTAATACTGATGGATAATAGTGCATGTTGCCTTGTTGTGATGAGTTTTTAAATTATAGTTTGAACACTTAACAGATTTTCTATTATTCTCCCATGTACTTTTAATACGCTTCCCTTTTTTCCTGCCTGGTGGAGCCCTAATTACAGCTGGTGGGAGAACGGTATCATCTACGTGATACTCATCAGGCCTGTGAGAAAAAAACAGAATTGTAACTACACAATAATATGTACACAAATATATTGTTCCTTATAAACAATATAAAAAATGTTTAAAGACACATACCTATCGTGGTTAGGAACAGGTCTAATAGCTATTGAATATAGCTCACGATAACAGGTAACTTTGAAGTAATCTTCGACGTAATCAAGTATCCTTCCTCCAGATCTAGTAATAGCTGCAGTAGCGTGCGAGCATGGAAAACCATACACGCGCCATCATTGGCAAGTACAATTTATTTTCTCTAGACTCACCATATGAGACCTACACACACAAAAAACACACCTAAGATACTAGTACATATTATCTATCGAATATTTACACAGTACATATTCATATGTTATCTGCAGTACACCTAAGATACTAGTTTGTTGGATATCACATCACAGAGCGTGCTGCTTAAAAAAGAAAAAAATAACTAAAATTCAGATGTTAGAGATTAGGGATAAATTCTAACATTGGAGAATGTACCTCAAAGTGGTTAGCATCTGACTGGCTAACTTTCCAGGGACGACCTATTTGAATGTGTAGTTCAAGCAAGGCTTGATACACAGGGGTTACAGTTCTGGGTTCATCAAGACACTCTCTTCGCGAAGTTCTGACATCAACTCCATAATACGTAGCCTACACGACAAGGAAACAACAAGTCTATTATACTGCATTATACGTAGATTAACAGAACATACATGCTTGTATTATTACAAAAGAAACTAATAAAAATCTTAACACTACATATAAGCTTGTATTGTGACTAAGGGAACTGATGCAAACCTGATCTTGTCAATGAACGCACATGCAGGTAACTTCTTCTCGCGGTTAATTGACCGGTTGTCAGCCGACACAAATATAATTACACTTTCTTACTACTCAAAATATATAATGAAGCAAGGGCAAGAAAGGATCGTTCCCACAGAGAGGTCTTGGTTGTCAATATGTTATGGTTTCCTATATAAAACACCGGGGGTTTGCTGATTTTTATATACTAAAATAAAATAAAAGCGAAGCAAATAAATAAACACGCAAATCAATGAGGTGAAAATATTGGATAAAGGTTTCATCTTCAATTGTAAACAAGTTTTTGAATATATGAATAGAATTCGTATTTAATCTCACTATCATCAAAAGCCTAGAGAATCAAGAGAGCAAGATAATCTATTAATTTCCTAATTCATCACACACACATTAGGGCTGCGTATGTGAATTCTACCTAAAGAATAACCTAACGCCTTGCGCTAATTAAGTTCAATTCCTAGGAGCATTAAGTTTCAGAAATAGGCTAATCAATGCAACTATCACACATTGCGCATGACAATTCGGACAAAGGTCAATTTCTACATATGACTACAAGGATGTATCACTACAACCTAGAATCATATCATGCTACTCGTATTCAAGGTTATCGCTTGATGAAAAAACCTAAAATAGCTATAGATATTGATGTGAGTTCAATCAATTCTAGACTTAACTAAACAAACATTCAATCATATTGCAATACATCAATCATGCAATTATTATAACCCGTAGAAATCAAACGATAATATTGAGAGAAAACTGATTCATAAAAATCCATAACTTGTTTTCAAAATCCAACTACATCTTCAACCAATAATAAAAACTTAGTTACTCATGGCATAGAAGTTCATAACAAGAAGAAAGAGAAAATACTTCATGCTTCTAAACCCTAGAACAAGAGTAGAGGCAAAAGAATAGAAAAAGATATGATAAGTCTTCTCTTTTATATGTTTCTCCAATTTCCATAAAGGATACTCCTTCCAATATTAGGTCTTCTCAAAACCCATCTCCAAGTGGTCCACCAAGACCATGTGTGAGAAATACACATGTAGAAAATATGTCCAAAATCCGTCGCCGGAAAACTGGGATTATGGACGGAAATTGGCCGGAAGTTGGCAGGAAAATATATCTCAGGTGGCCGGCAAAGTCCACCCGGCCACCGGTCAACGGGTTAGCTCGGTCGGGTCAAATCGGTCAAGTGAGTCGACTCGGGTCAACTCGGTAAGTCAACCGAGTCAGAGCTGAGTCAGATCACAGTCAGTTATTCTCTGGCTGATTGGGCTGAGTTGCCAGGCCTGACTAGACTTGGCATGAGCTATTGCAGGCCTAAGCTTCTGCTGCACTATCATTGTGCTTCACCAATTCATGTTCAGCCAAGATGGCTGTGCATCCTGCAAATCCTTATCTCAACACCATTTCCAGCTCATTTTGATCCATTCTCCAACTGCATCTTCATATTCCTCACAGCATTCATTATATCACCACCAACTATTTAGCTCAGCTGCAATACCCAAATCTTCCAAGCAAAGTCAGGTTCTAATCAAAATCAATTCAGCCCCAACTCAAGCTAAAAACCACTCATATCTCGACTGCATAACACAGCACCTGCTCATACCAAGCTGCATCTCCATTCCATTTCAATCTGTACTTACTTCAGTTCTTCTCACCCTTCTACACAGCACCACAAACCTCTATCTGAACTACAGTCTCACAACTCCAGTTCTCTTTGCGACTGCAATCAACATCAATGCAATTCAATTTATAGCTCCATGTGTTCCTGCAATTCACAACAGACAGCTTATTACTCTCTGAATCATTCTCCATTATAATTATGAACCATTGTGAGTTCATCCCCTTCTCAAATTCCATCTCTGTCCATTCTATTCACCATTTGCACCTGAACTGTGATACCTGGCAGAGTAGGCGGCAGACCAAACCAAACGATAACTCCAAACCTAGCATTCATCTAAACTTCGCTTCAATTTCCCATCTCAACCACCGGAACCCATTATTCAGCTTCATACACTCCATTCTTAACCACCAGTATGCAACAACATCTACCACTAATTTGAGTCCATCCCTGCACTGCACCAGCTCAAACCGCCTGCAATTCCTATCACTTCTTTGTACCTCAAATTGCTCGGACCTGCCACTGTAACAACAACTCCATCTGCAATATTCACCTCATTCCTGGTAAGCCCCTGCTCCTGAAACTCCACATACACAAGTACATACCACCACCAGCTGCTCATCTGAAACCCATACTCAGTTTAATAGCTCCAGCCACACAACCTTCTACACAGTTTAAGCACCAACTCACATTACTCTTCCATACTTCAGTTTCAGTCAAACCTATTCATAAATTCATCACAGCAACCACAAAATCCAACATCTCATTTCAATTACCAATCAAAATCAACCCAAACTCAAATCTGAGTTTAACCCATTTGTTCACAGCTTCAATCGATCTCAAATCCTCAACAGATACCACCAACCCATCATTTCTTCTTTCTGTGAGAATTCCAACAGAGCATCTTCCATTAACTTCATCAATTCGAAGCCATCTCAGGTCATCATCTCTCAATCTCATCTTCCCTGTAAATTCATCTTCAAAACATCACAAACCCTAGATTCAATTTCAGCAATCCACCAAATCTTGAGTACTCATCTGTAACTCTGCCATCACATCGATCATCTCAATACCCTTCAATCTTCTTCTCAAATGAAACCCCAACTCTGAATCAATCCTTGATATTCTTCCGTCGTCTCTATCTATTGCTTAAATTACCACAGAACATCATCTTACAAACCCTAACTGAGCTTCAACTCCTCTGATTTCTTCACCAGGAGCTCGTCAATCATCATCACTGCCTTCTCATGTCTCGATCTGGTCTCTCGGAACCAGCAGCAGCAGTGTCTGCTTTCTTCTTAATTTCATAATCTCAGGTGAAACTTGAAATGAAAAGAGAATAATTTCTCTTAGTATTAAAGCCTGGTAATGATAAGAAATGATAAAGGCACCCAGCATATGATACTGGCCACCACAGTGACATCCCTTAGAGTTTGACTTCCCCTTATCCTTGGAAAATCTCCCATTAGCACTTGCTCGTGAAATGACCATTGTGCCCTTTACGCTCAAAATGATGCTTTTTCCTTCTTTTGCTCCAAATGACTCCATTGCACCTAATACTCAAAACTAGACATAAGAGATGCAATTCCCAAGGAAAATAGCAAAGAAAGCATAAATACTAGATATAAAATTAGGTATTTTACAACACCTATCATTAATCCAATTATTGAACGATTCGGCAACGCTTGAAGAAGTCTGACCATACCTACAGCCCTTGAAGAACGCACTGGACCACTTTTCCCTTGGAATGTTGCGGCAGTAGTCAGCAACCCAAGGCCTTCCCAAATTTACCATTTCCTGAAGAGCTTCCTCGTATCTTGCAGGAGAAAGCGCATATGTTGCCTTTCGTAAAGCATCAGTCACTTCTTTATACTTTTTATCAGACTTTGCGATAGGTAGGTTTTTGTCCAAGTGGAAGTAGTAATAGCTTTGATGAGAATTAGGGAACATTTGGGAATATATTTAACCAACCCTTCACCTCGGTCAGTCATAAAAGTGATTGGGAGATCAAAATCAAAAGCATCCTTCAGGTTCTTGAAAAACCATTCCCAATTGTCATTAGTTTCACCAGAAACTAATGCATATGCGAGGGGATAAAAACCTTAAAGGAATTATTAGTTATGTTAAGCAACTGCTAAAAGGAAAACAACCAGTACTAACACTACATATTGACATGCAGTATGGTTTGACTCATACTCAACAAAGGTCAATATGTAGAAGTATACTCATTGTCAGTGAAAAAGAGGGGGTACAACAACCACACCTAATATTTCGCTTAGCAATCTGTATGGACAAACTCCAATATAATTTTAAGAGAATCAACAAGACTCAATCTATAAAAAGTATATCAAAGAGTTTTTTTTCTCTTTCTTGATTCAATTCTTTCTCAAGCAAATAGAAATATGCGAGTCTAATTGAATACAAGAAAACTCACTTTAACGGTACCAAAGACCAATGTTCAAGGATCAATCAATTTTAATCAACAACCAAAGGTCGGATTTCTAATAGATTGATTCAAACGCACAACCTGTGATATTTCAATTATATAACAAACTATAATGCGGAATAGAAATAACACAGACACCAGAATTTTGTTAACGAGGAAACCGCAAATGCAGGAAAAACCCCGGGACCTAGTCCAGATTGAACACCACACTGTATTAAGCCGCTACAGACACTAGCCAACTACAAACTAACTTCGGTCTGGACCGTAGTTGAACCCCAATCAATATCCCACTAATTCAAGGTACAATTGCGCTCCTTACATCTTTGATCCCAGCAGGATACTACGCACTTGATTCCCTTAGCTGATCTCACCCACAACTAAGAGTTGCTACGACCCAAAGTCGAAGACTTTAATAAACAAATCTGTATCACAAAGAAAAGTCTACAGAATAGATAAATTTGTTTCCCACAGAAATACCTACAAGTTTTGTTCCGTCTTTTGATAAATCAAGGTGAACAGGAACCAAATGATAACCCGGGCTTATATTCCTGAAGAATAGCCTGGTATTATCAATCACCTCACAATAATCTTAATCGACGCGGCGAAAGAAGATATTGTGGAATCACAAACGATGAGACGAAGATGTTTGTGACTACTTTTCTATCTTGCCTATCGGAGATATAAATCTCAAGCCAATCGTTACGATTGTACTCAAAACGATAGAATCGGCAAGATCAGATCACACAACTACGAGAAAGTAGTATCGGTCTGGCTTCACAATCCCAATGAAGTCTTTAAGTCGTTAACCTGGTTTTCAAGAAGAAACCTAAGGTTAAAGGAGAACCGACTCTAGCTAATACAACTAGTATCACACGAAAGGTGTGGGGATTAGGTTTCCCAGTTGCTAGAGTTCTCCCATATATAGTCTTTCAAATCAGGGTTTGCAATCAATGTTAGATTGGTAACAAAGCATTCAATATTCACCGTTAGATGAAAACCTGATTAGATTCAAGCTAATATCTTTCAACCGTTAGATCGAAAACTTAGCTTGTTACACACAAATGAAATGTCCTATTTTGGGTTTATGTAACCCTACCCAAACATGAACATTTGTTGGTTCAAAAATAGTTAACCAAATGGTTAGCCATATGAGCACTTTCATATCAACCATGTTCTTCTTCACCATAACTAGTTCAAATGACTCAAATGAACTAGTTTGAGAGTTGTACAATTGCAAGGAAATATTATGTAACTACACAAGACACAATCGAAGCAAAAACGATTTGATTCACTCGAATCGGTTCATGAACTATATAGCCACGGTTTGCATTTTGCATTCCTTAGTTAATATAAATAAGTTCAAAAACAATCGTCTTTAGATATAACCAACCTAAGTTCGCAGACTTAGTTCGTGGACTTAAGTTCCCGGAAGGAGTTCTCAAACTCCAGCATATTTTCTCGGGTCGAGAACTTCCGCCAGTTCGCGGACTGGGTTCGCGGATTAAGTTCACGGCTCCTGTTCCGGTTATCTTGATCAAAAAAATTCGCAAACTTCGGTTCAAGGAAAAAGGACTTATACATGTATGTGTTGCCACACAATTATTATATCCACCATTGGTTATATGATCTAAACTGTCATTTGAATCATTGAAACATTCTTAGAGGACATTTCGTCAAATTAAGCAATTTTCAAAGTGATTGAAACGTGTTATGACTTTCGTCACTAGGTAAAGATGAACTTGGCCAAAGCAAAAGCTTACCAACACATATTTCGAGAAATAGATATGCGAGTTAAAACTCGGCTCGAAATAGCAAATGTGTATAATCAAAGTCTATATAGCAAAACGACTTTTGTCTCAAAATAGGAGATAGAGTAGATAGACTTTTGAGTGATAGATAAGTTCAAGTCTCCACATAACTTTTAGTCGATGAATATCCACCAGTTCCTTGAGTAGTCCTTCGTCTTGTATGGTGATTGCCATGGAGTTCTTGAGCTCAACTACACTTTCTATCCTAGTCCGAGACTTAGCTATAGTAGACTAGAAATCAAGACTTATAGTTTTGATCACTAACATTGACAAACATGCTTGAGATAGCAACGCATGAGAGTTCGACCGAGCAATGATCTAACAGTCAGTATTGTAGTAAATGAGTAATATAACTACCAGACAGTACTTATCAACATGTAGTCCTTGTTCTATACTAGTATTGTAGGAATTATTAGCTTGCCAAGACATGTTGTACTAGTTATATGTCTTTGTATAGACAATACTAGTTGTACTAGTTATATGAAAATAAACAAAAACAAGTTACCTTGATTGCCATTAAGACATGTTGCCGCCATGAGACCTCCTCTAAAAATCCCAATAAGAAATGTACAATCACAGAAAATCATCGGACGACAGAGTTTATAGCCCTATCTACAAGCTCCAAAGCAAATAAAAAGTCTATTGAATCTCTTTGTAGCATCATTGAAGTCAAAATCAATAAATGACCCGGGGTTTATTTCCCTAACAACATTCATCCACCAAGCAAGATCAGTGTAAGACCTGACATCATCACTAAAAATCTGTTTATACGACAACTCAAGTGCATGATATGCGTGGTAATACTTGATGTCGATATCGCTACAACGTTTAACATAATCTACAATCTCTCATGGCTTTATGAGAGGGTTGTGCCTGACACGCTCATGAATTAAATTGTTCATCAGCTTTCTTGAAACTTTTGGATTCTTCAACATATGACCACCACCACAGGTGTGCCTCCCCACATATTCCTTTATCTTAAAAACATCAATAGAACTACCAATGGCAGTTGTATGAAGCCTCCATGAACAACCTTGCACGCTGCATACAACGGTGAATCTCTCTAGGTCATTCTTCAACTTTCTTACCTCATATCCAGTTCTCATGCAGTATTTTTGGCAAGCTATACATACAGAATCAACACCACCATAGAATAATATTCTGTATCCTCAAAGATGTTCTCCCAACCATCTGAAAAAAGCACATTTGGAACCTCTTTATCATCTTTCAAATAACTGTTTTTTGCACTGACAACTAAGTCTGCATTACTGTTAACTTCCATACGCCTAGAAGAACTAGATGCGCCAGCTGAAATTACATCCACCTGCAAATCAAAGAAAGCCGATTTCTTTGCAGAATGTAATGCAACGATGCTCTGGAGCGTTACGTCGGCAAGAATAGGAACTATCACTTGATTCTGGACATAGTTAATGGCAATAGTAGATGGAGTCAACCAGCTCCACATAGTACAGATGGAAAATTTCAAATCCCCTACAGTGGAAGACGGTGTAACCAAATATGCAAAGTGGTATTGCTTATGGTATACATGACAGTAGCAAGCAATATCTGAATCGTGAGCAACGTCAGACATGTTAACCCTGTAAAAAATGATCCAAAAATTACATTTTGATATGATAAGTATTGATAATACACGTATTGATATGTACTGAGTATAAAAAGAGTCTCTGAATGGATATATGTTGTATCATTTCGATATGTATTGACATGTTCTATGCATAACGTATTGACATGTACTAAGTCTCTGAATGGATATGCGTTATACATTTTGATATGTATTGACATCTACTGTAGGATGAAAAGAGAGCATGCTATTTGCAGTACGTATTGGTATGTAAAATATAGGATAAATAACATACATTTTACTACATATCAATATGTACCGTTCCTATGAATAAATATGTTCCATATATTTTGAGACACATGATCATATCAACAAAAAGCATGCTAATGAACTGCAGCTATATTAAAAGAGATAACAAAATTACTACACGATCTGTCTAATGAAACAAACCTATATCAAAAAAATACAAAAATCATATTACAAAGAAACTAAAACAGAACAGCAGCAGAGAAAAGGTGATTACAGTAACATACCTTGTTCGAATCTGAGATAAACCTAATTCGAATCTGAGATACCTAATTGAAACACACAAAAATCACAAAAATTACTTAAAAAATCGAACGGAAACTGAATTGAACAATGTAAATCATCACAAAACTGAAATCATAAAAGAAAGATAACAATGTACATCACAGATAATTATTCTGATAGAAATCAGATCATAATAGAACTAATTATTGATCATGATTTCAAGAACAACAATAGAGGAAGATGATTAAAAGTAAATATTGTACCTTGTTCAAATCTGAGATGAACCTAATTCGAAGCTGAGATGAACCTAATTCGAAGCTGAGATGAACCCAGTTGAAAGACACTACCAGAAGCGAAGAAACACAAAATGCAGCAGCAGATAAGCGATCGACTGGATCTGAGATGAAGAAAAAAAAAAGGAAAGAAACAGAGCCGGATTTTGATTCCTTCATTATATACAGTTGCAGAAGGGTATGTTTGGTATATTGGAAAGTACAATTTGTTTCAACCGCACTTGTCCTGGACTAGAGAATAAAAAACATGTTTTTGGACCAACGGATAATTTTGTTCTGGCGCTGGACTACACATTAACCGGTCCTGGTTTTTTTGGATTAAACAGTAATTCCTAGTTTGAATTATTTCCTAAACGAATTTAAAATCCAATTTAATTTTGTCTTAAATGCGGGGGTGTCTAAACCAGCGAGAATTATTTTCCTAACAAAAATATTTCATTGTATATTTTATGTGCATAAGTGACGACATTATTTCTTACCGCTTTTTTTAATTGTTTTATGTCGACATTATGCTACATAATTTCGCACATTAATTGCGCTTGATTTCACCCTCTCTTTTTTCTTCATTCTAAATCGTGTCTAGAAGAAGCCACTATCCTTCTTCAATGAGTGTTTTATTTCAATTTCATAAATTTAATTTTCACATCATTTTTTTTCAGTATTTTATTTTATTGTTGCAGTATCAACAATCTATCAACTTGATTTTGATCCGTTTTTAGGATGATTTTCCATCGATTTGGTTCTCCTACGTCCTGCTTGTCGATTTTGGGGATCTTTTTGTAAGAACCTTCTATCCCTGTTTTGCCTAAAAAATTAAAAAAAGAAAAAAAAAATTACGAGATGTTATTCCCTTCCTTCTGTAGGCCCTGTGCTTAGTTTTTGTTCCCATAACCTCTCAAATCATTTAATTCCCAACCCTTGTCTATGAAGTGTACGCTTGTTTATGTTGGAAACAAAGTACAAAAACAGATTACAGAATAATGAATCTCAAACAGCTGAGTCACGGACTAGGTCGCTATCTTTAAGGTGTTTCGCGACTCTGCCTCTTGATTGTGCTAGCAGTCAATTCTTTGTCGAGAACCCTATGGGATAAAACAGCTGATACTCTCTTGCTCGATTTCTCTGCACCTTGAGATCTCGAACCAACTATCACTCTTTCTAACACTTGCTCAGAATCACACGTAAACATATTATTTTCTCTTTTCAGAAAACCAGCCTTATTATGGCTTAAGAGAATCAATTAAGTTTTAATGGAAATAAATTCTGATTAATTACCCAAAATTAATCTTCCGTAACAGTCAGAAAACGGGCAGAATATAATACCAAAATTAATGAAAATTAAATAGATAATAATTTCCTTATAACGTTTTTGAAAACCAAAAGTCAAATTTGCAAAAAGTTATTTTTTCAAATCACCAGACCTCCCAAGACCCCAAGGCCCCGCTCTCCCGGACTTTTGATAAATAATATAGATATATATATAATATACCTACACAAATGTATGGGGTGAGACTTGAACCCAAGTCTATAGCGTGGGAGCCCAAAATAATACCACCACACTATTTCTCTAAGTTTGATATAATATTACATAACTATGTTTTTAAATATATATATCTCCCAACAATCCCCCACTTATATTTTAAAAACATTGAGCAAGTGTTGTATAGTTGTGCATCTGCAAAGGTGCCTTTCGACTTGAACCTCTGCATAGTGTTAAATTTTCTAAGTACCAGGTGACTAGAGTGACTTGCATCTTGAACTCTAACTAATATTAGATTATTTAACAC
Source organism: Papaver armeniacum (assembly GCA_023531295.1). NCBI lineage: Eukaryota > Viridiplantae > Streptophyta > Magnoliopsida > Ranunculales > Papaveraceae > Papaver > Papaver armeniacum. The sequence goes on along the minus strand of JAJJWW010010281.1, from coordinate 51,712 downwards.
ACACAACTATATCTAGAGTAAAGTCCTTAAGTTCGCACATTAAGGCCATGTGCTTATCCCTTTTTTAACGAACGGTCTAGAGAAGTGCCCAAGTTCTCATAGAAGGCGGCCACATCTTCACATCCGTATAGGTGAGTCTATCAAGAATACTCCCTTGTATCCCACTCTAACTTAAGAGCTATAGACATCATTAAGAGTTAAACACTCAACCTGTTTCCCACTTCAGGATATCATGCTATGGGAATGCATGACTCTATCATATCATTTGTAACTTCGTCTAGTCCCTTTGAACCTATTTCTAGATTGGGTATCCATTACAAATGACTCAACTTCTCACGGGCAAAAGTCCCATACTTTTATAGATATTCCATACCTTTTTTCTTGCTAATCCTTTCGTCAAAGTATCAGCTATATTTCCTTCAGACCTTACATGATCTACTCTAACAACACCAGTTGTGAGAAATTCTCTAACTGTGTCGTGCTTTCGACGTATCTGTCGATTCTTATTGTTATTATAACAATTCTCTACTACTACGATAGCCGCGGTACTATCGCAGTGGATCAAAGTGGCTGGTATCGGTTTTTCCCATACTGGAATGTCTGACAACAGACTCTTCAGCCATCCTGCCTCTTCACTATCTGCTGCTAGTGCCATCAATTCAGCCTCCATCGTAGATTGGGCTATAATTGTCTGCTTCTTTGATCTCCAAGATACGCCGCCCCAAAGAATAGTAAAAAAATATCCACTGGTGGCCTTGGAATCATCTGATAGAGTGTTCCAATTAGCATCGCTAAATCCTTCAAGGACTGCGGGATACCTCTAATAGTGTAATCCTAGGTTTGTGGTTCTTTTCAGATACCGCATAACCCTCTCAATAACATCCCAGTGTTCTAAACTAGGATTACTGGTAAACCTGCACAGAACTCCCACTGCATATGCAATGTCTGGTCGAGTACAATCAGTTGCATAACGCAGACTGCCTATTATACTAGCATATTCAGATTGTCTAACACTTTCTCCAGTGTTCTTAAATAATTTCACACTAGGATCAAAAGGAGTACAAACAGGTTTATAATCAAAATATTCATACTTCTTCAGAATTTTTTCAATGTAGTGAGATTGATCCAAACAAATACCACTATTAGTTCTAGTTATTTTGATTCCCAAGATTACACTAGCTTCACCCAAATCTTTCATGTCAAAATTCGAACTAAGCATGCTTTTAGTTTCATTGACAACAGATAAATTGGAACCAAATATCATCAAATCATCTACATACAAGCAAACAATCACACACACATTATTCTCAGATTTATAGTAGATGCATTTGTCACCCTCATTTATTCTGAAGTTATTTGAAATCATTAAATTATCGAATTTCTCATGCCATTGTTTATGAGCTTGTTTCAAACCATAAAGAGACTTTTCTAGCTTACATACTTTCTGTTCTTGTCCAGGAATTACAAAACCTTCAGGTTGTTCCATGTAAATTTCCTCTTCTAGTTCACCATTCAAAAAGCGTTTTAACATCCATTTGATGAATAACAAGATTATGAGTAGCAAAGAATAGCAATCAAAACACGTATAGATGTTAATCTAGTAACAGGGGAATAAGTATCAAAAAAATCTACGTTCTCTCGTTGCCTATAACCTTTGGCAACCAGTCTAGCCTTATACTTATCTATTGTTCCATCAGGTTTCAATTTCCTTTTCAAAACCCATTTACAACCTATAGGCTTAGTACCAGGAGGTAAATCTACCATACGCCAAGTTCCATTAGACATATGAGGATCCCATTCATTATCTACAGCTTCTTGCCAGAAACTAGACTCTACAGAACTAAACGCCTCTTGTAAATTAGAAGGTTCTTCCTCTACAGCGTAAAATTCAAAATCGAGATTTTTATATTTTGTCTCAATCCTAGCTCTTTTACTGCATCTAGGTTCAAATTCAGAGATCCTAGTTTCTTCACTTCTAGGTTCTTCTAATCTAGTTTCAGAATCAGCACTAGATAAATTACTAGGTATTGAACCCCCACTATTTCTAGATTTCAAAGGAAATCTTTCTTCAAAGAAATCAACATCAATAGATTCAATAATAACCTTATTATTAATATCAAAGAACCTATAAGCTTTACTGTTTTGAGCATAACCAATAAAAACACATTCATAAGCTCTACTTTCTAACTTATGTCTTTTAGGATCAGGTTTCCTAACAAAAGCTAAACAACCCCAAACTCTAAAATAAGAGATATTAGGTTTTCTATTTCTCCAAAGTTCATAAGGAGATATCATGGTTTTATTATTGGGAATGCGGTTCAAAACATGGCAAACAGTCAACAAACATTCACCCCACCAATGAGAAGCGAGACTAACTAAGCAAACAGGCAACAATCAATTCAAGAAGAGTACGGTTCTTTCTTTCAGCTTTACCGTTCATTTGAGGATTATATGGAGCAGTTCTTTCATGTATAATGCCATTAGTTTGGTAAATTTCAGTAAAAGGAGCAGAATCATATTCAGTGCCTCTATCACTACGAAACCTCTTAATTTTTCTACCAAATTGATTTTCAATTTCAGCAATAAAGATTTTAAATTTTTCTACCAAATTGATTTTCAATTTAAGCAATAAATAAACATACGTATAATTAGAACAATCATCAATGAACTTCATAATATATCTCTTGCCATTTCTAGTTAGGATACCTTCGTGGAACACGAACCTCCCAGACTTTTGTTTTATCTTGGCTGCATCCTTCTTGTTGGTGGGGAGCGTGCCATCACGAAGGTAAGTGATGTAGGGCTCTTGCCAGTCCCCAGTGTGACCAGTATTGAAAACTTCTAATTGATGCGGCGGCGCTTGACAGCTGGAACAGGCTCTTTGAAGCATCCGGGATTGATCCTCCATTTCTGGCCAGTAGTAGCCAAGGCGTTGCAAGCGGCGGTAGAGCGTTACCACTAATGTTTCCCCACAGATTTCATTATGGACGCGGTTGAGTTGTTGTTGTGCTTCTCCCTTTCCAAGACATCTTGACAAGGAACCGTCTGGATTTCGGTAGTATAGCACTCCTCGGAGCATGAAGAAATTTTGTAAGGTTTTAAGACTGACCTTCCCTTGGAAAAGTGAGTTGTTAAGCTCTTGAATAATTGGCGTTCTCCAGTCGTCAGCTTCATCCTCTTCGGGTTGTGAGAGCCATGTTGAATCCATGGTTCGTCTTTTCACCGTCAGGGTTTCCTCAAAACCTTCAAACTGTAGTTTAGATGCTAGTGTAGCTAGGCAATCAGCGTGTTGGTTGCCGCCACGCCCGATGTGCGTTATAGTTGCGTCAACGAAGTAGTTTAGCAGTTTTTGTGCTTCGGATCTCTTATTTCTAGACGTCTGGCTCCAGCTCGTTTAGCCAAGGACAGTCCGATGAGAAAGGCTTCATATTCTGCCGAATTGTTGGTGCAATGGAAGTCTAGCTTGAAGGAGTGCGAGAATATTTCGCCAGCTGGGGATACTAGAACCACACCTGCTCCTCCAGTACCGTTGTTGGGAGTAGCAGAGCCGTCAAAGAATAGCAGCCACGTTTCTCCTTGTATGAAAGAGATTTTTGGAAAATCTTCAGGGAGGTCTTCGTGTAGTGTCACGGTATTTTCTCCTGGAAATGCCGCCAATAAATCTGCAACTGCTTGTCCTTTGAAGGATTTCGGGGAAGCGCAGGTTATGTCGAACTCTGACATTTGGAGGAGCCATTTGGCCGGTCTTCCTATCAGGGCCGGCTTTGAAAGGAGGAACTTCACGGGATCGGACTTTGCAATTAGCACCACTTTATTGGAAAGTAGGTAATGCCTGAATTTTTAGATGGAGTGAACCAAAGCTAAGCACGCTTTTTCTGCTTTGGGACACCTTAGTTCGGCGTCCCTTAAAGTTCGACTGAAGTAGTAGATGGGATGTTCAATTCCTCCGTCATCTTCTTGGGCGAGGAGAGCTCCGACAGCGGTGTCACTAAAAGCAGTGTAGAGGTGTAGCGGTTCTCCTTGTACAGGTGACTTCATGACAGCTGGGGAAGATAATGTCTGTTGAATCTTCCGAAATGCTTCATGTTGTAGTGCAGTCCATGCGAAGCTCCCTCCCTTCTTCAGTAAGGCGGTAAATGAAGCAACAAGTTGAGCCAATCCTAGTATGAAGCGGCGAATGTAGTTTATTTTACCCATGAATCTCTGGAGTTCTTTCACGGTTCGCGGTGGTGGCATCGTGAGGATAGCTTGCGTTTTGATTGGGTCAACCTTAATTCCCTCGGCAGTCACCTGGAAACCTAGGAATTTGCCCGAAGAGACTCCAAAAGTGCACTTCAATAGGTTCATTTTCAGTTTGTACTCGCGATATCTTTCGAATACTTGTCGCAGAATTCCTGTATGGGATGCCCGGGTTCTTGACTTGACCACTACGTCATCTACATAATCTTCGACTTGCTTGTGCATCATATCGTGAAAAATGGTGGTCATGGCGCGTTGGTATGTGGCGCTAGCGTTTTTCAAACCGAACGGCATTACAATGTAGTAAAAGTTTCCAAGAGGAGTTCGAAAATCCGTCTTACTTGCGTCGTGCTCGTACATCTTTATTTGGTTGTAGCCGTTGTACCCATCCATGAAAGAGAACATAACATGTCCGCTGGTGGCGTCTACTAGCATGTCAATGTTGGGGAGCAGAAAGTCGTCTTTAGGGTAACATTTGTTCAGATCTCTAAGGTCGACACAACACCTGATCTGACCATTCTTCTTTTTTACCGGAACTACGTTGGCCAACCAAGTAGGGTGGTGAATCGGTTTGATGAAGCCAGCCGCTAGTAACTTTTGAATCTCCACCTTAATCTGTTCTTCCACATCGTGTCGGAATTATCTCGGGGTTTGCTTGACCGGTTTGGATCCAGGTATCACATGTAAATGATGAGTGGCCATCTTTTCGTCCAAGCCAGGCATCTCCTCGTACATCCATGCGAATACGTCTTGATATTCCTTGAGGAGGTTTACCAGTCCCACGCGTTCGTCTGCGCACAAGGTCGAGCTTATCGAGATGGGTCGCGGAAATTCCTCACTCCCGACATTAACAACCTCAAGTTCGTCCATGGTGGAGTTGTTCCCGTCTTGTAGCTGTCGTGGTGCATCAGGTACTTCTTCCTGCGGTTCGTCACCTCGTTCGCGTTCCATTGGGCGGAGAGACTGTGTGGTAGTCTCTCCTGTTAATTGCTAACAGCGGCGCTGATATACGGTTTTCCCTTTTTCATCATGACTCATAAAAGTCTGCCCTCGTTTGGTATGGGTGTAAGCTGAACTCCGATTTGGCGGGTGGAGACTGGCGTGTCTCTTTTTTGAAAGAGTGATGTGATATCAGGTTTCTTCCTGAAGCGGTGCAAGACTATCGCTTTCTTCAATAGACGTCCATTTCGACAGTGGAGTGTGGTGAGCTTTGTCGGTCGTGGATTGCGAGCCTTTTCTTGGCTCAAAAATCTCCATGCCACAGATTGGAGCATAGGGAGACAATGACGCGGCGATGCGAATGACTTCTCCGTTAATCATGGTTTTCAAGCACTGGTGATATGTTGACGGGATGATTCTGTTACCGTGGAGCCACGGTCTTCCCAGTATCATGTGGTAATCTGGTTCCTTTTCGATTACCTCGAACCTTACTTTTGACTGGACAGGTCCTACCGATAGGTTCGGGTTGACGTATCCAGACGCGCTGGTTTGGTTCCCTTCAAAATCGGTCATCGTAGTGGACTGTCGCACAACTTCGTTCGGCCGTATCCTTGATGTTCTCATCGTCCTTAGGGTAACTACGTTGGAGGATGCTCCTGTGTCGATGAGAGCCCTTTTGAATTATGAGTCTTTTATACGAGTCGTGACGTGCAGGGCCCGGTTATGGCCTTCCTCTGCCATCATGTCGTCGTCGGTAAACGTGATATTGTTGATGGACATCTCTGGCGTTCTTGACGTTCCAAGTCGTGAAGGAACCAGGGACGCGTTTAACGCTATTCGATTGATGGCGGTGAATGTCTCCAGCCGTTGACCTTCGAAAGATGCAAGAGCTCGCATAGGTTTTCCACCAGTGAGGCCGCTTCCTGGCCTACCAGTTTCTGATTAGTAGTGAACCTGTTGACCTGGGGGTGATCGTTTGGGATATTAGTCCCCGGTCTTGGAGTTTCCGGAGAAAGTGAGTCGCTCGACTCCGCCGTTAAGTTGATGAGGAAGTCTAGTACGACACTGATCGCATCTTTCATCAGCCCCATGTTCTTGGTGTGGATTTCCTGAATCCGTACCAGGTCAGTCAGACTGTGGATTTCTCCATCGATTGCGTTGTTGGTCATTGTGTTGGGGGAGGGAACGTCGCCGTTTGCCTGAGTGGAACTTGAGGACACGGATCCAGCCCTACAACCGACCATCTTCCTGAGCTAGAGAAATATATTCCGAAATTGGTATTGTAACCGAGAGGGTGAAAATGGTTTCTGCTGATTTCGGTAATTTCGGGTGTGTGGGTGAGAAACGAATTTAAACCCTAAATAATGTACTGCACGTGAGTACTTTATATTCGAGAGATTAATCTGTACAAATCCGGCCTAAACCAAGAAATGGTCGTTCCAGACTTGCTTCGGTCACAAAGTGAAGGAGAATGGGTTGGTTTTGGGGAGGGAAGCAAGGAAAGTGATGAGACCAGAATAGTTGATTTCAGGAAGAGTAGTTGTTTTCTACGACTTGTATCAGAAAGTGGGAAGCTAACAAATGGAAAGCTAGCAAATTTTTTCTGAGTGTTGTATGCTCCTGACTGAACTTGTTGTTCGGTGGAAATAAGTAAGACCTATTTATACAAGTCGAAGTGAAACGTACTCTGGTCTCATTAAGGAATGGTAAATGGGTGAGTAAATGGGAGGAGGTGATAACCGTTAACGCATGGAATTGATTTTCCATAAAAAATAGTGTTTCACCATTACTCTATGTATTTACTAACCGTCTCATCCTTATGACACTTCCTTATGACGGGCGTAGTGTACGCCGCACGCTGTAAACCGCCAAACCAATACCCAAAGAGGATCCCCCAGTTTGTGATATGTGTTGATGTCTCGAATGTTTCCGCGGAAAATATGTAACATATTGTTGTTGCCTGGCAAGTCGAGCTTGGGAGACTTACTGGCTTGGTGACCTTCGACGGTCGAGATTTCGCATCTCAAGAAGAAAGGTAGCCGTTGATCGTCGCATGCTTTCGTTTTTTTTGGTGGCCGCATAGGGAAGGCCACCATGGTGGCGCGGCAAGGTTGGCATGCTATTGGCATGGCATGTCTTGGCGCGGTTTGGCGTGGCCAAACTAGGGTTTCGGGCCAAAGGTTACCCTGTGTTGTCTGGTAACCTTGGATGGCTAGGATTTGCTCCTGAGATTGGAGGGCGACCGTTGATTGTCGCACGCCTTCGTTTTAGTAGCCACATAGGGAAGGCCAGCATGGTGGCACGGCTAGGTTGGCATGTCATTGGCATGGCATGCCTGGGCGTGGCCAAACTAGGGTTTCGGGCCAAAGGTTACCATGCGTTGTCTGGTAACCTTGGATGGCTAGGATTCGATCCTGGGATTGAAGGGCGGCCGTTGATTGTCGCACGCCTTCATTTTAGTAGCCGCATAGGGAAATCCAGCCTGGTGGCGTGGCAAGGTTGGCATGTTATTCGCATGGCATGTCTTGGCGCGGTTTGGCGTGGCCAAACTAGGGTTTCAGGCCAAAGGTTACCCTGTGTTGTATGGTAACCTTGGATGGCTAGGATTTGCTCCTGAGATTGGAGGGCGACCGTTGATTGTCGCACGCCTTCGTTTTAGTAGACTCATATGGAAGGCCAGCATGGTGGCGCGGCTAGGTTGGCATGGCATGCCTGGGCATGGCCAAACTAGGGTTTCGGGCCAAAGGTTACGATGCGTTGTCTGGTAACCTTGGATGGCTAGGATTCGATCCTGGGAATGAAGGGCAACCGTTGATTGTCGCACGCCTTCGTTTTAGTAGCCGCATAGGGAAGGCCAGCAGGGAGGCGCGGCTAGGTTGGCATGCCATTGGCATGGCATGCCTTGGCGCGGTTTGGGAGTGGCCAAACTAGGGTTTTGGGCCAAAGGTTACCATGCGTTGTCTGGTAACCTTGGATGGCTAGGATTCGATCATGGGATTGAAGGGCGACCGTTGATTGTCGCACGCCTTCGTTTTAGTAGCCGCACAGGGAAGGCCAGCAGGGAGGCGCGGCTAGGTTGGCATGGCATGCCTTGGCGCGGTTTGGGCGTGGCCAAACTAGGGCTTCGGGTCAAAGGTTACCATGCGTTGTCTGGTAACCTTGGATGGCTAGGATTCGATCCTGGGATTGAAGGGGGACCGTTGATTGTCGTACGCCTTCGTTTTAGTAGACGCATAGGGAAGGCCAACAAGGAGGCGCGGCTAGGTTGGCATGTCATTGGCGCGGTTTGGGCGTGGCCAAACTAGGGTTTCGGGCCAAAGGTTACCATGCGTTGTCTGGTAACCTTAGATGGCTAGGATTCGATCCTGGGATTGAAGGGCGCCCGTTGATTGTCGCACGCCTTCGTTTTAGTAGCCGCATAGGGAAGTCCAGCAGGGAGGCGCGGTTAGGTTGGCATGCCATTGGCATGGCATGCCTTGGCGCGGTTTGGGCGTGGCCAAACTAGGGTTTCGGGCCAAAGGTTACCATGCATTGTCTGGTAACCTTGGATGGCTAGGATTCGATCCTGGGATTGAAGGGCGACCGTTGATTGTCGCACGCCTTCGTTTTAGTAGCCGCATAGGGAAGGCCAGCATGGTGGCGCGGCTAGGTTGGCATGCCATTAGCATGGCATGCCTTGGCGCGGTTTGGATGTGGCCAAACTAGGGTTTCGGGCCAAAGGTTACCACGCGTTGTCTGGTAACCTTAGATGGCTAGGATTCGATCCTGGGATTGAAGGCGACCGTTGATTGTCGCACGCCTTCGTTTTAGTAGCCGCATAGGGCATGCCAGCATGGTGGCGCGGATTGGCATGGCATGCCTTGGCGCGGTTTGGGTGTGTGGGCCCAATGGCTTGGCATGCCGTTTGGCACATGGTGCGGCTAGCATGGCTAGGGCCAAGGCAGGGTGCGGCTTGGCTTGGCATATGAGGCCAATGGCTTGGCATGTCATTTGACACATGGTGCGGTGGTGCGGCTGGCATGCCTTGGCACGGAGACGTGGATGGCATGGTTTGCCACTGGCACAGTGGTGCGTCTGGCATGGCTGGCATGCCTTGGCGTGGTAGCATGAGAATTTTAGGGTTTTGTACAGGTGATGACAATCAATGCTAGGGGTTCTGCCGTGGAACATGTCGCATAGAAATAAAAAAAAGTACCCTGGTAATTCTTACGTAAGCATGCTGATTGATTCGATAAATGTGCTAATGATTATAATGACGTCATGCCAGATGTGCGGTTTTACGATTTTAACCCTAGGCTAAAAACCACCATCAACAAATATATATCACAAAGACTCACATAGCCGATTTTAAAATATATATTCCCCAATTTAAAAGTTTATTCCACATTTTGTCTTGATTACCCCTTTCCAAGTGGCCCTTAAGTGTATTATTGCATAAGGAAAGAAAAAAATGGTTCACTCCCAAAACCAAAAAATCTCCAAATTTCCAAGTCTCTCGAAATATCACCTCTTGGGGAGAGATTTCTACCATGCCTATTTTCAAGAAAAAGTCTCTCCAAATCTCTAAAAACAACAAATCAATGACTTTCAATTCTCATTCGAATAACAGGAGTGTTGGAGTGACTCTTATGAAATCTTAATCCAATAACAAGGAGTTTCAGAGAATTTAAATGACTTGAAAAAAGTCTCTAACCAATAACAGGAGACATTAAGAGACTCTCCAAAAGTCTTTATGGACTAACAGTAAATTTGTGAATTCCCCAGAAGTCATTCAAAATCTCATTTGACTACCCCCTGTTAAGGCTAGTTTGGTATTGCTGTGAATTTTAGAAAAGCGCTTTTCTGTTGTGTTGTGCTATGCGTTGCTGTGCTGTGCTGTGGAAATAAATCTGCATGACGTTTGGTAAACTATAATTTAAAAAGCACTGCAAATTAACAAACTTTAAATTCTGTTTGGTAACCGGGTATTTAAAAGTCTTTGGTGATGTAGTTAATGACGAAAATAGACACATTTCAAAAATTAGTTTTAATACAATTTTATTATAATAAATTATATTTCTAATTTTAATATATTTAATAAAATATAAGTAATATATTTTTTTTATTTTTTAATTGTTTTTATTATTTAATTAAAAATTTAAGATTATGGTTTGCTATGAAAATATTATTATTTTATTTATTTTTTTTAACAAAAAATATTTATTAAATTTATTATTTTTTCATTTTTCATTTTAATATTTATTAAATTTTTTATTATTTTATATAATAATTTTAATTATTATTGTATTTATTATTTTAAATAAAAAATGGAAAAAATAGAGAAATAAAATGAAATTAGAATTATAATGTCAAATGTCAAATGTACAATATTTGAGGGTAAAACTTGTCTTTATAATAAATTAACAAGGTTAAAATAGAGAATCAGTTAAATCGAATTATGTGGGTCCACAGCTTCTGTTTTTCCAGCTTTTAAAAGCTAGTGCTGAGTAGCTTTTAAAAGCGTGCCTAAAATGAAAGTGCTTCTCTCCAAAAGCACTTTAAATTTTTTTTACCAAACACAATTTTTGGTAAAAATTTGTTAGAAGTTTGTTACAAAGTGCTTTTGGTTGAAAAAAAGCAATCCCAAACGGGGCTTTAGTTTGGTATTGTCTTTGGCTTTTTTGCCCATAGTAAAAGCAAAAGCACTTTTCTCTTCGTTCTTTGTGAAAAAAAACAGTATGACGTTTGGTAAAATATTAACTAAAGTTAAAGCTGATTAAAAAAGTAGTCAAAGTGTGTTTGGTAAAATATTATATTCAACCATTGTTGTTGTAGCAAATGACAAAAACGAAATGAAATGGTATATAAAATAGTTTGAAAAATAAAATATAATAATATTTAAAGAATAAAATTGAATAAAAGAGTACATATCTTTGAAAATAGTTTTATTCAATTTTATTGGGTTTAAAAATAATTAATTTTTGTACTATTAAATATAAATATATAATATTAAATTTACTAATTGTTACTATAATTATGATTGTTATTTTTTTTTTACTTAAGTACTTTTTAATATTATATATATATATATAATTTTCAAACAAGAAATCAAACTAAAATTAATTAAGTAATTATTTAATATTTTTTTATATATATTATTGATAAATGAAATGAAATGGTATATAAAATAGTTTGAAAATAAAATATAATAATATTTAAAGAATAAAATATAAAAAATAAAAAATTGATTGTATATAAATTTAAGGGTAACTTTTGTCATTTATAAAATAAAATAGGGACAAAAAAGATAAATCAACTATTAAATTTAGGTGGGACCAAAGCTTATGCTTTTGTAGCTTTTAAAAGCTCCTCCACCCCAGCTTTTAAAAGTTGATGAATTTGGGAAGTGTTTTGGATAAAAAGCACTTTGATTTATTTTTACCAAACACTAATTTCAGAAATTGTTAACATATATAGGTTTTGAAAGTGCTTTTGAAAAAAGAAAAGCATTACCAAACCCGACCTTAGCCTTCGCCAGTTCCACTTCCTTTTTTAGTATACGATAGCCTTTGAGAAAGCTTGGACGATCATTTAGACCCATCTGACGAAGATTTGGTACTTATATATCACTGTTCACAGTACCCTCAGCCGACAACACATTTAGCAGCATTTCTTATCATCATGTTTTTAATCCTCCCATGTCTTATAGCTGGTAGCAAAGCTTAATTTGTGTTATTTGGGCCGGTAGACAGTAAATTATCTACCTCTATAAATCAGTTCCTATTATCAACACCCCATTAAATCTTTTTGTAATTTAACTAAGTACTTCTTTTTTTCCCATCATGAGTATATTGGCATTTTCCATGCCAAGGACTCAACCAACCAACAACAATTCAACACCTTCGCGATTTAGTCGCACTACATAAACCAACTTTTGTTTTCCACTCCGAAATTTTGGCTAATGATAACCATATGACCTTTATTGCACAATCACTTCAATTCCACAACCATTTCTCGGTCCCTAAAGTTGGAAGAAGAGGAGGACTATGTTTTATGTGGAAAGATAACTATGACGTTCAAATCATCTTGCATTTCCAAAGTTACATACACACTCTCATTACCCGCCGGCGCCTGAACAACCATGGATATGCACAAGTATTTATGCCCCCCACATCCAATTACAAGGAGAGATTTTTGGGACGACTTCCCATCAATTTTTTCAAACATCAACACACCGTGGGTCTTAATCGGCGACTTCAATGAAGTAATGGACCAATCAGAAGAGAAAGGGGGCAGACATGTAACATATGCACAGACCCAGCCATTCCTTAGCTTAATTGATCAAATGAGACTCATGGATTTGGGATTCCGAGGCGATCCATTTACATGGACGAACAATCAACAAGGACAAGATAACATTTTGGAACGTCTCGATAGAGCTATGGCAACTCAAAGATTGGCGAACGTCTAAACCACATGCAGGAGTTACTCACCTTCCAAGAATAGCCTCCGACCACGCCTCAATTCTGCTCCATTTTAAGGCAATTAATTGGCAGGGGAGCAAGAATTATAAATTCGAGCACTTATGGCTTACCCATCCACAGCTGCAACAAGTGGTAAATTTAGCCTGGACTAGGCTTAATGATACAGATCCCACAGTAAATCTGCAGCTCAAGCTCATTTCAACCAGCGAGATCCTTACTGATTGGAACAAGGAAACTTTCGGCCACCTCCCCACTATGATCAAGAAATCAACAACTCAGATCAAAATGGCACAACACCAATGCGCCATCAGTACTGGAAATGACTTGACATATTGGTTGCTCCATGAAAAACAACTCAGAGCTCAGCACATGACATTACTTGACTGTCATGCAACTTACTGGCGGCAAAGATCAAGAATCCAATGGCTACAATCGGGCGACCGTAATACCAATTTCTTTCATACTAAAGCAACGATCCACCGTAGTCGCAATAACATTCAACAACTTCAAGATCAACAAAATAATTGGATTAATGACAAAAATGCCATTGTCGGACTAATGATCGATCACTTTACAGACCAATATACGGCTCCAAGTACAGTGATAGATGAAAGCTTGTTCAATGAAATAACCCCAAGGTTAACGCCCCGCCAATGCGCATCGCTAACGGAAGAAGTAACTCCTGACGAGATCAAAAGAGCTCTATTCTCCATTGGTTCTGAACGTGCTCCAGGTCCCGATGGATACACTAGTAAGTTCTTCAAAGTTTTCTGGGAAACGACCCACTCACAGTTGATAGAAATGGTACGTAGCTTCTTCAACTCCCTCAATATCCACCCACTTATGAACCACACAAACCTAACCTTAATCCCTAAAGTGGACCATCCATCCAAACCTTCACAATTTAGGCCTATCGGACTTTGTAATGTTACCTATAAAATCATCTCAAAAATACTGGTCAATTGCATACATCCCATACTTCCATTCCTAATAAGTCGCTACCAAAGCGCTTTTGTACCCAAAAGATCTATCCAAGATAACATAGAAATCGTTGGGGAACTATTTCATCACATTAGAACCTCAACCAACACCAAAGATCCCAACATAACACTTAAACTGGATATTCAAAAAGCCTATAATATCATGGATTGGGGCTTCGTTAGAGGAGCCTTGAGATCCAAAAAGCTGTGCAGGGTCTACGTATTTCACAAAAAGCTCTGCCAATCCTCCATCTTATGTATGCAGACAATCTCCTCATAACATATAAGGATTCGACAGAAGGTACCAATCAACTACTCCACCTTCTCCAACGGTACAACACCTCAGTAGGGCAACAAATTAATACCTCTAAATCAGCAATTATTCACCACCCGAAGCTCGATCAGTCTTAGGTAAATGCCCTTCAACAAGCTTTCGGTATGCCCACAACTTCAACACCCCCTATCTATCTAGGAATCCAATTCAAACAAGGAAGAGCCTCTCGCCATCTGTTTGAACCTCTACTAAACCGGCTAGCGCGCAAGGCGAAGGGATGAATGACGAAATGCATAACACCTACATGAAGGTTAGCTCTCATAAAATCTTCCTTAACCCCTACTTCCAATCACATCATGCAAGCGCAACGTCTCCCTATCCATGTGCACAAGAAAATTGATCATATCACCAGGAATTTTTTCTGGGGGCATGACTCCTCCGTCAAGAAACTTCACCCTATAGGATGGGATAAGCTGACTAAAACCAAGTCAGAAGGCAGGCTAGGCATACGTAAAAGCAGCGATCATAACGAGGCTCTACTCATGAAGTGGATCTGGAACATCCATGAGAAACATGATTCAGTGTTATCTACCCTCTATAACGAAAAATATTTGAATCAACAACCTATATTTGCAGGAACTCCAGCTACCCCTTCTTCAACCAGCCCTCAGTGGAGGCAATTAGCTTCCCTTATTCCTACATTTAAACAATATCTTTTCCACACAATTGGAAATGGATTAACAACCCCTGTCCAAGCAAATTGGATACCGCAGTTCACAAATACCTTAGATCTGGCATACTGTTACCCCATCCAGACGGTCGCCGATCTCATTGATCCTTTCACTCACACCTAGGACCACGATAAATTAAACCTCCTCCCCCCCCCCCCCCCCACACACACACATAACCCAGCGAATCGTGAATATTCATCTCCCCGAAAATATCATATCTGATAGAACCATATGGCCTTTTACTAAGTCTGGAAAGTACACCACAGCATCTGGATACAATTGCTTGATAAGCAGATCAAATAACTCCCACCAGAACCCCCTACCAGCATCGAAGTTCCCATGGACACTTCTGTATCCCCCTAAAATACAGCTTTTCTTGTGGAAAGCAATCAACGAGGGCCTACCAACCCTCTCCATTCTACAACATATCCACCTCACCAGCACCAATATATGCCCACAATGTAATTCCCATCCAGCAACTGCTGATCATATTCTCCTTCATTGTCAAGTGGTCGTGGCTGCATGGAACATTCTCATTACGGGACTTCCTAATCATCCCGTCCAAAATCCCCCAGTCCTTCCAAACCCTCAGACGACAATCTCTCAAATTGTATAATCAAAGGTACATTGTTCTATCAACACCGCATTTTGCTTCCTTTTCTGGTCCTTATGGATAGCTAGGAATAATTTCATTTATCGCCAAAAACAACCAAACCCGGGAAACATAGCACACATGGCACTCAGTCTTTAACGAGAATTCTCTTGGGCACAAGCAAACCTCCCTCCCGTGTTACCTGGAATGACACCTTCTATCAACCATGGAAATGGAACTCGAGCTTCTACAACAATCCTGGTAGGTTGGAAAAAACCTAATTCAGGTTGGATCAAGATCAATACGGACGGCGCAGCGAGAGGACATCCTGGAATAGCTGGAGAAGGTCTCATTTGCAGGGATACATTTGCGAACACCATGATATCAATAGCACAACCGCTGGGAAACACCACGGCCTTGATAGCCGAATCTTGGGCTATGCTCATAGCATATGGGACGACAAAAGACAGAAGTTGGCCAAAAGTCCAATTTGAAACGGACTCGGAAAACCTACATCGACTCCCAACTTCAGACACCGAACCGCCTTGGTACATTTCGAGTATGATCTTTGAAACCAAGTTAATCATGAGCCAAATTCCCCAATGCAACATCACACACATCTACAGGGAAGGTAATCAAGCTGCAGATGCCAATCTTGTTGCGGACAAAAGCCAGATGGGGAACCTTTCAAGATTGGTTTGGGATCACATAATCCCATCCTGCATTAATAAAATTGTAATAGACGACTCCTTGGGTACCACATACCCTCGTGTAATCGCCGCTTAATTTTAATACAATCTCTTGCTTCAAAAAAAAAAAAAAAGTCATGCTGTATATTTTATGAAACCGATAGGCATGTGATGGCCAAGGTCCGCCATAAGTGAAAGCAGAAAGCTTGTTGATTTGTGGATCCGGATGGGGTGGGTGTGGGGGTGGAAATAAGCCAATTCTTAATTGAAACAAGCGCTCATCTAAAAGGAGCTATCATCAAAAACAGTTACCTAGCTACCTATAAATGTTAATGGCAAAATAACGATTCTGGCACCAAAGTACTTATTAATTCAGATATGAGTGAGAAAAGAATTATAAAGAACATCTCTGAAAGTAGAAATAAAACTACTCTACAAACTGAATATCAACCGCAATAGAAACATCTCTCAATGACAAGAAGTTGACCAGAAAGGTTTTAAGATGCGAAAACAAATCACCAACATAAAGAAATGAGGAATGATGTGCTCCCATTTTGCATCCTTATTAAAAACAAAACTGAGCAAATGCAACTTCAAACAGGCGGCAAAACAGTACTGGTGATGCTTTGAGTCTTAGCTTTATCTCCATTGAGTTTGGCGACTGGTTAGACACTGGAAGACATTTGTACGTTGCCAGGCTTATCATCAGTGTTCCTTGGTTTCTTGTTGTAGAATACCGCAAACAAAATCAGCTGACTTAAACCGAGAAGCATTCCGGAACCGTTACTGATCTGTGAAATACAGAAAGTGAAAACCATTTTGCATTTGATTAGTCTATGTAATTATCAACAACGGATAAAAAATAGAGGCGGAGTGAATTAATTTCAAAGATAGAAAAATAAAAAATAAAATAAAATACGGCAGATTTCTATAGATGCACGGTTTGCTTACAAAGATGAAGAGATCGAATCGAAGCAAGGCGTATGTCAACCAACAGCCACCATTGAGGAAATTGGCGAGTAGAAGCCAGAATGGCAAGTATTCAGTACTCTTTGTTCTGATAACCAATAACTACAGAAACAAACAAATTTATCATCTAGAGAAATTAAAAGAAAACCATCACATCCGATCATACAACCCATTGTGTAAGTGGAAGCATTAAACTAGAATGCTTACCATGTTGTCGAGTGGCATGGCGTACATCAAAATGTTGAAGATGAGACAGAAGATACCAACGAATGTACCTCTTGATTTTACAGTGTGAAACACACCCATGGTAATACCAACAATAATTGCAAAGAATGCAGTTTCACCTCCTAACACTTTTGCCACATACATCTAAACATCCACAGATATGTCGAAAACAGATTAAACATTAGTAACTGAAGAAAATTAAGACACATATTGAGACCCCTATGAGTCTATGTACAAAACCCAGATGTACATAGAAGAGAAAGATCCACTGCAATTAAAAGTGTAACATCTGTACAGGAGTTGAATTGGTTGTATAGCTAGGTTTGCCACTAATTTGGCTGAAGGTACTGCTCTCAAGTTTCTTGCTAAAGGCACCACTCTAAAATACCTTACTAAACCCACTGAGTGGATCCTAGTCCGAAGAGAACTAGAAACAGTAAAAAATATTCAGAATTGAACCGAGTCATGATGATAATAGCAACATATAATACCAAAACCACAATCAATACCGAAATATAAGACACATTTAAAACGAATCCGTCATTATAATTGCATGATATCAAATAACTTTCACAAATCTGGCTAAATTGTTGGACCAAAAACAGAAGAAAAAAATCATGAAAATTAAAATTTATTAAGGATTGTTTTGAGGTCAGAAAATCTTACTCTTTGTTTCTTTGTAGCGTACATGAGGTAACAAACAATGTAAGCAAATTCCATAACAAGCCCAACTCCATTAATAGTGACCACAAGAATACTGTGAGGATGAATAAATGGTAGTCCATAGAATACCCATAATGCACAGTTTAATAGTGTTGCTAAGTATGGATTTGGTGAATAATCTTCTACTGCTCCCCTCTTGATAATATCATAAAATGTTGGCCTGAAATATTACCAATAATTAAATTAATAATTAGTTTCAAAAATATAAAAAAAGGAAAAAATAATCGGATCAGAGCAAAAGACGATTTAGTATTTACTGTGAATAGTCACTGGAACATAGAGAGAGAGAGAGAGAACTTACGCAGGAGAGGCAAACAAACCGAATGAAATGACATTTCCTGCAAAAACAAACCAGAAATCAGCTTTAAAAACCAAAAGAATTTCAGATAAAAGTTCAAAAAAAAAAAAAAAGTAGAACACAAAAATGTAATCATGTGATTATCACCATCCTTATGATTCATTAATCATTTACAAAAATCCAAAACAAAAGTATTTCAGAGAAAAAAAAATTATCATGTAGAAAGAGAGTTAGGGTTAGGAAAAGTAAGACAGACCAATAACTCCAACAACATTACGAGCTGCATCTGCTGTAACCATGTTTGCTGACTGATGTTTAAGAATATCAGAAAAAACAGAGAAATGAAGAAGATTAAGAAGTGAATGGGAGAAGAAAAGAAATGAAGACTAGTATTTATAATGCAAAGAAACTAGGAAGAAAATCTAATTTCTGTGGTTAGAAATTAGAATTCGTAACCACAAAAACAGATGATGATGAGAGAGTCTTACTCGTTCTCTAAATCTATATTGACAGCACAATTTTAGACAGAATTAATAGTGAGAAACAGAATTTTTAGAAGGGACAGTGTGGAAATGTTTAAATCTGTTATTTTACTTACTCGATCGCGTTATTATTCAGAATCTTTTATCTAATAATATCCCAATACTTTCTATAAATAACCTGCACATTTCCATGCTGTGCATGGATGAAATCAATCACGCACTGTATTCAGAAATCAGTTACGATACTTTACACAAATGCCCTTCATTTTCTTGTTTGTTTTTTTTTTTGTTTTTTTTTGTTTTTTTTGATCAATCATTTTCTTGTTTGTTACTCTCTACTAATATCATGCTTCTCGCGCGTGTTCTCTTTCCTTGTCTTGGAGATTATTATCCAAGTTGGATATCGCGATATGTATGCGTCCATTCTGAACCGTCCCAGTACACCGTTGTTACTGGGACCGACATTAAGGACCGATTGATTTCACGATTGAAAATGACCGCCAAATATCGGATATAATTTGTGAATAATCGTAGACGCTTTTCAATATAATTAATGTACGGAATGGACATAATCATTAATTCATATCACCGAATCTAAATAATTATTACTGTCCATAAATGAAATAATTACAAATTTAGTTCGTTTTTGGTACATGATGACTTTTTTCCAAGAATACTATCCCAAAAAAAAAAAAAAAAAAAAAAACAAAACATAGAAAACTAAGTTCCGTTCCCAAAATAATTTAAAAGATTTTAAGTTAGCTACCCAGTTCTGACACTTTCTGAACCGTCCCAGTACACCGTTGTTACTGGGACCGACATTAAGGACCGATTGATTTCACGATTGAAAATGACCGCCAAATATCGGATATAATTTGTGAATAATCGTAGACGCTTTTCAATATAATTAATGTACGGAATGGACATAATCATTAATTCATATCACCGAATCTAAATAATTATTACTGTCCATAAATGAAATAATTACAAATTTAGTTCGTTTTTGGTACATGCTCGACCACTGACTTTTTTCCAAGTTAATACTATCCCAAAAAAAAAAAACAAAAAAAAACAAAACATAGAAAACTAAGTTCTGCAACTAACAACTTTATTAACACACTAATCCTTCACAATAAAAAAAGTTCCCAAAATAATTTAAAAGATTTTAAGTTAGCTACCAGTACCACCACCAACACAAACACGTCGACCTAGATGAGCACATATTTGAAGGTGTAAATAAGCCAAAATGGCTAAAACTCGGTTAAAAACAAAAAATTGGGCTTAGGTGCCGGCTAGGATGAGTATGCAATTGCATACCCGTTTTTCCATGTGGCTCCACCCTAGACTACCGTGGTGCACCTATATTTGAAGGTGTAATAAAAGAACGGGCCCTAGCTCAGCTGGTCATCCCCGTTCCCCAAAGTTTAATGCGCTCCAGGAGGTCCCAGTTTCGAGTCCCCAATGGCGTAATATTGCAGGAATTAACATGGAAGGTAGTGTTAGCTTGTCCCCCTTGTGACACAATCTCAGCCCCCCTCCCGCCGTTTCGGCTCTCTTGGCTAGGTTACCCATGAGGCTCGCTGGTAGGTTAGCACAGCAACCTGTTCAATTAATGTAGTAGTATGTCGTTGGAGCTTAGCTTGTTAGGCTTCCAACTAGTTTCATGTAATAATATTTATCTAAAAAAAAAAAAAAATATTAGAAAAAAAAAATAATCATCGATTGATTTTGATTTTCCACGCACTTTTAGCATTTTAAAGGAGATATAATCTCCAATGGTAACTTGGTGTCCATCTTTTGTGGAAGTTGTTTTTTCTCATGTAAAGGCCAATTTTTCCTTAATTTGAGGAGATGAAAGAAAATCATCTCCAACCACAGTTTGTATTTCTTTAATTTTAAACTTTTTGAACCATTGATCCAAATCATATAACTAATCATAACCATTAATAATGATGAGTAGGATCTTCACATCCTCTAAGAGAACCTCTAAAACTAGAGGATAGCTTTGAGGATGTCTACATAACTATCAGACACATCATCTTTACTTTCTCCCTTCACATTTCCATTGGAGATGATTTTTTTGATTAAATCCTTAAAAATCCTATGTGGCCTTATATTTAGGATATTTCCAATGTCTCATTGGAGATGCTCTTATATCAAGTTGCATTTATCTCTAGCAAATCAATTCATGATAATTTTATAGTAGCTCATGAGATGATACACACTAGCAGAAACAAGGTTTTAGTGGCAGGGCTTTGAAACGTGATCTATTTAAAGCTTTTGATAGGTTGGAGTGGAGTTTTCTCATTAATGTGCTGAAATTTTTTTGGTTTCCATGATGCTTTTTGTAATTTTATTCATCAGTGTTTGTCTACAACAAGTGTGAGTATATTGCCTAATGGTTCTCCTTGTCAACAATATCATCTCTCTAGAGGCTCGAGACAAAGAGATCCAGTCTCTCCTTATCTATTCATCATAGCCATGGAGTATCTCTTTAGAAGTTTTCATATTGCTTAGACTATTAATAAAATCATATCCGGTGTTAAAGCTGCTAGAAATGCTCCTTCCATTTCTCACTTATTATTTGCAGATGATATCCTCATTTTCAATAAGGCTAACATGGACAATGACAATGGTATTTTTGACATCATAAAGAATTTTGGTACGTTTTCTAGTCAGCTCCATAATTTCCAAAAATCATATGTCTATTTTAGTAAGAATCTAAGTCTCGATGCTTGTGAAGACTTAGCCAAAGCACTCAATATGAGTATAATGAGGGATTATGATACCTATCTAGGTAACCCTCTTCTTTTACAAAAATCTTTTAATCCTATTGTCCAGTCTTTTAAAGCTAGGTTAAATAGTTGGTGTAGTTGTTGATGGTGGTTTTTAAACAAAGGGTAAAATCGTAAAACCCCAAATAACCTAATGTCACCGGTGACACATTTATTAGGACATTTAATGCATGTAGTCAATAATTAATATGGGGTATTTTTTTCAAATTAGGGTTACAACGAACAAAACCCTAATTCCCCTCCGTGCCAATGGCAAATCATGCCAGCCACACCTAGCCCAAGCTAGCTGCGCCATGCCAAACGCACTCTGCCTTGGCCCTAGCTATGCTAGTGTTTATGGGTAAAAATCGTTTCTGCCGATTTCGGTAAATTCGGTAGGTGAGTGAGAAACTGGTTCAAACCCTAAACAAATGTGCTTTGCACGTGAGCACTTTATAGATTCGAGAGATCAATCAATGCAAAGTCCTACCTAAACCAAGAAATGGCCGTTCCAGGACTTGCTTCGGTCACAAAGTGGAGGAGAAGGGTTGATTTGGGGAGGGAAGCAAAGAAAGGTGTTGAGACCGAGAATAGTGCGGGAGAGTAGTGTCTCGACTTGTTTTAGAAAGTGGAAGCTTCGTAAGCTTGCAAGAGATGAAAGCTTTTTGGAGAGCTTGCAAAGTTGCCTTTTCTGAGAGTGTAGTATTTTTCTCCTGACCGAGACTTGTTGTATGGTGGAAATAGGTAAGACCTATTTATACAAGTCGAGATTGAAAGGTACCCTGGCCTCATGAAGGAAGAGAGTAAAGGGTGAAATAATGGGAGGAGGTGGTAACCGCATGGTGTTAATGGGTGAAAACGTTTTCACCATTATTTCCTCATTTATTTGACCGCTTTATTCCTTTTCACGCTTTCTTAATGTGAGCGTAGTGTACGCCGCAAGTCAGACCGCCAAACCAAAACCCCGGAAAGCATCCCCGTTGTGTTGATATCTCGAGTGTTGGTTGCACCTTGAGTGCAAGTGGCGCTGCTAGTGGCGCGTGTGGCATGTGCCATTGGCATGTGCGGAATGCCTTGGTGGTAGGTTGTACGTTGAGTGTAAGTGGCAATGCCAGAGCTGCTAGTGGCGTGTGTGGCATGTGCCAATGGCATGTGCGGAATGCCTTGGTGGTAGGTTGCATGATTTGCAAATTAGGCTACCAGCGTGGGTTTTGGCATGTGCCAGTGGCGCGTATGGTCGAATTGGCCTAGGTTGCACGGCTTGCAAGTTAGGCTACCAGCGCGCATTAGGGCCACGGCTAGGTGATGAAGGCTACTAGTGAGTGTGTTGGCATGTGCCAATGGCATACGTGGCCGTTAGGGCCGTGGCCTTGGTAGGAAAAGCTACCAACGAGCATGTTGGCATGTGCCAATGGCATGCGTGGCCGTTAGGGCCGTGGCCTTGGTAGGAGAAGCTACCAAATGAGCATGTTGGCATGTGCCAATGGCATGCGTGGCCGTTAGGGCCGTGGCCTTGGTAGGGGAAGCTACCAAATGAGCATGTTGGTATGTGCCAATGGCATGCGTGGACGTTTAGGGCCGTGGCCTTGGTAGGAAAATCTACCAGCGAGCATGTTGGCATGTGCCAATGGCATGCGTGGCCGTTAGGGCCGTGGCCTTGGTAGGAAAAGCTACCAGCGAGTATTTTGGCATGTGCCAATGGCATAGCGGCTTGGAAATATGGCTTGTGGTACGTGTTGGCATGTGCCAATGGCACGTACGGCCATGTTGACCTAGTTGCACGTTTTGCAAGCCTAGGGCGCTATATTTGGCATGTGCCAATGGCATAGCGGCTTGGAAATATGGCTTGTGGTACGTGTTGGCATGTGCCAATGGCACGTACGGCCATGTTGACCTAGTTGCACGTTTTGCAAGCCTAGGGCGCTATATTTAGCATGTGCCAATGGCATAGCGGCTTGGAAATATGGCTTGTGGTACGTGTTGGCATGTGCCAATGGCACGTACGGCCATGTTGACCTAGTTGCACGTTTTGCAAGCCTAGGGCGCTATATTTGGCATGTGCCAATGGCATATCGGCTTGGAAATATGGCTTGTGGTACGTGTTGGCATGTGCCAGTGGCACGTACGGCCATGTTGACCTAGTTGCACGTTTTGCAAGCCTAGGGCGCTATATTTGGCATGTGCCAATGGCATAGCGGCTTGGAAATATGGCTTGTGGTACGTGTTGGCATGTGCCAATGGCACGTACGGCCATGTTGACCTAGTTGCACGTTTTGCAAGCCTAGGGCGCTATATTTGGCATGTGCCAATGGCGTAGCGGCTTAGTTTGGCATGGTTGCCAATGAGTACGATATGTAGTTTGGTTTTGGCGTCGCTGTCATGGTGCGCAGTGTGCGGCTTGGTTTTGGCGTCGTGGCCATGGTGCGCAGTGTGCGGCTTGGTTTGGCATCGTTGCCATGGTGCGTAGAGTGCGGCTTGGTTTTGGCGTCGTTGCCATGGTGCGCAGTGTGCGGCTTGGTTTGGCATTGTTGCCATGGTGCGCACTGTTGCCATGGTGCGCAGTGTGCGGCTTGGTTTGGCATTGTTGCCATGGTGCGCAGTGTGCGGCTTGGTTTGGCATTGTTGCCATGGTGCGTAGTGTGCGGCTTGGTTTGGCATTGTTGCCATGGTGCGCAGTGTGCGGCTTGGTTTGGCATTGTTGCCATGGTGCGCAGTGTGCGGCTTGGTTTGGCATTGTTGCCATGGTGCGCAGTGTGCGGCTTGGTTTTGGAATTAGGGTTCTGTGTCGAAAACCCTAATCTGGTATTTTGAAAAAATACCCCTATTAATTATTTACACCTGAGTTAAATGCTCTTAGTTAATGTGTTGCGGGTAACACTAGGTCATGGGGTTTTACGATTTTACCCCTTGTTTAAAAACCACCATCAACATTAAGTCCCCTGCTAGCTCGGAACAGGGGCTTTGTTGCGAGGTAAGCATAAGATGGTGACAAACTATCAACAAAGAAACCGTAAAGAGAATTGAGGAGGCTTGTCGACCTTTTATAAATAGGATTTGGAATCCTTGCCTCTCGTAGTTTTGCACAAATCGGGAGGTCGGCACAATTGGTGGGGCCTGGTGCAGCTTGGGCGACGTTGGGAAATTGGCGTGAGTTGGGAAACTGAGTGTGCTAGCTGGTGGGACCGGCGCAAGGTGTGGAAGCTGTGCGTGCTTGCAGGCGTGACTTGGGCGGCCATTGGGAAGTCGGCGCAATTGGTGGGGCCTAGGCGGCTTGGGCGACATTGGGAAGTTGGGCGCCCTTGTGGGCCCGTTTCTTACACGCACGATTTTGGTAAAGGGAAATCCTTCCATATTTCAGAATCTTCACGCCTATATATACAAAGTCCCTTTCTCCCATCTTGCACTTTCATCTTTTCATCCTTTCCTACTAGCGGCAAAGTCACAAAGAAAAACCAGCTTCCAGGTATGTCTTCCAGTACTTCTCTTGTTTCCCTTTTTATGTAGGTGTAAACCCTAAGAGTAGGTGTTTATATATTGCGCATATAATTTTTTGGCGTGCCTCTTGTAGAAAACATTGTATGTATGCGCCCTAGGGAAATACTGCATATATTATTCGAACCCGTAGGAAAGTGCTCCATATATAATTTTGAACCCGAAGAAGGATATTGCGTACGCACTTGAGCCCGTATAAAATACCAAAGTATAATTTTGAACCACAAGAAAATATCACGTGTGCGCTTTCGAACCCGTAGAGAATACTGTATATGAATCCCGAAGAAAAATACTGTATATGTGCTTCATATGACTTCGAACCCGAAGGAAATATTGCATATATGAATTTCGGTCCTGAGAGAAATACTGCGCGTGCAGTTTTGAACCCGTAGAAAAATGCTCCATATATAATTTTGAACCCGAAGAATGATACTGCAGATGCACTTGAGCCCGTATAAAATACTGCGTATATAATTTGAAACTCAAGGAAATACTCACGTGTGTATTTTTGAACCCTGAAGAAAATACTACGTGTGTATTTTTGAACCCGTAGAGAATGCTCCATATATAATTTTGAACCCGAAGAATGATACGCCCTTTCTCTCTTTTTTTTTTTTTTTTTATTTCGGGCTTTCCTTTGTTGGGCGCGGTTATGTGTCGGGAGATAATTTTGTCTTTCTCTCGTGTGCATATATCTTGTTACTAAGTTGTTATGAAGAAATCCGGTAAGATGTTACCTCGAACAAAATTTCGCCTCATCGAAGGATGTCCATAGTTCCAAACCAAACACGGATGATTAATTCTTCGCCAAAAAAAACTTGCCTCTGCTCGGAAAAATCACCCAGGGCTTCGTGCCAATTTTGTTAACCGGTGGTGAAGATGAAAAGAAGACACGTTCGGTTCGCCCGAGAGAACACCATACGGTTCTCGTCTTCATAAAGGGGTATATTCCTCTTCCAATATTGATTTCAGGATGTGCCAAAGCCCATTGAGTTCTTTTGATAGATGGGTTGAGTTCATGGTGAGTAAGGAGCATATAAATACCAACTTGACTCGAGCGCAGATTATTGATGCTTTGTCGAGCTTGATAAATCTCCAGTTAGGAAGGATATCTCGGGCTTGGTCGCTTTCATCTCCGGATGGTGTTCGACACCCATACGATCATATGTAGATGGGGTGAGATAACTTTCTCCTTGGAGAGTGTGGCTCTCTTCTGTCAATCTTCCCAGAATCGGGAATCTTAGAATCCAATTATCCGAAAGTGAGGGAAGATGCGGGATGACCTTGCCGCTAAGTTGGAAGATTTCGCTCGGAAAGACTCCACTGCGAAGTCGAAGGATTCTGTCCTGAAAGAGGATGAAAGGTGCCTTTACAGATGGTGGATATCTCAATGGTTTCCGGACGAGCCGGAACCCGAATGTAAAAGCGATGATCTTCACGTTGCAGACTTTTGGCTCTCTGGTTGTCTAGAGACATTTTTGACGACAGTTTTGGTAAGAAGGAGATAAGACCAGAGTTGCTAGTGATTGTTGTGAAGTTGGCAAAAGGTGAAGTTCTTCCTATTGGCAAGCTATTCCTCGGTTCCCTGTATGTGCATCTGGATCACCTAGTTGCGAACATGCGAGTTTCAATGGTTTCATGAAAGTGAATTCATATGTGCACGTTGCTTTTCTCGCAAGTCCGGCTATGGGAGCACTTTGAGAAGTATGCTCCGAAACCGATGCCTTCGATTCCCGCGAGTTAGGGCGGTTCTCGAATTCTTCGATGGGTAAACAGGCGTCCAAGAGTTGGCGTGAGCTTGGTTAGTCTTCTTGATAAGTCGTATGAAATCAGTTTTCGCCCATGGGAGCCGGTCCATAGGTCGGTGACTCAAATTGACACCTTTGCTTCTGCTCCGCTCATGTCTTTGTCTTCTGATGGCGATTTGAGCGTTGGTGAAAACTTGTTTTTTCAAAGTTGCACGTCCGGTTATATGCCGTCTTTCTTCATGGGGTCTTTCCAGATAGCTGCTTACAATATTGACCGTCTTGCTCGTCACATGGGTTTCGATCAAGGGGTGCCTCTTGCTTACCAAATTAGTGATCCCTAAGGATTCATTGCGTGCCGCCCTTAATGCCGGTGCCCTTGAGTAGGGTATCCGCCTTCCCTTCTTTCAAACGGGAAGATTAACTTCGACGACCTTCGGTTATAATGAGTTAAGTGCGACGAGTTTATTATGATCCAAGATTTTGTGAATAACGTGGTGGAGAACGTTCGTTGTAAACCTTCCCCAGCAGCTTTGAAGAAGTATCCAATGTTGAGAGATCTCAAGCGAAAGTCGCCTAGCAACTCGGAAAGTCCCGAGGCCAAGGAACGGAGAACGAAGAATCGTCTTTGGCGGGTTCCTGGACGGTTTCAAAAGATCCTCCCGCAGCTCTCGTGTCTTTCAGTTCTTCCAATAACCGTGTATGTGTCGCTTCTTCATTGGTTTGTCTCAAAACACGTGAGATTCTCACCGAAAACATGTGTCTTGTTTCTTCCAGGGGCTTCGGTAGTGTTAATGCTTTCGTTGCCCTTGCACGTTGCCGAGACGGCAATTTCTTCAAAGAATTCCAAAGAAGACCGAGCCTTCTCATAGCGGTGATGAGTCAGAGAAAGAAGAAAGTTCGACAAGTGAGAGTGATTCCTCTGGCAGCACTGGTTCTTTTTCGGGAAGTGGTTCGGCGAGTTCCGCGCTTCTTTTTTTTCTTCTTCAATTTCTTCTTTTGAAAAATGTCTGACTCAAGCTCGCAGGAGGAATCCGGTTCGGAGGACGATTCTGGGGTAGAGCCACACGAAAACTTGCCTTTGGTGGCCACCGCCGGTGACTTGGAGATGGGAGTTAGCCAATTGCCGGCACGATGTGCCTCAAACGGTGGATGATTCTCTGATGGTTGCTGCCGTAGACATGGAAGAAGACCCTCTACGAGTCGTGAGGCCAGGTGCAGGCGCCATTTTTGATCCCCGTACTTGGTTCCTTATCCAGGTCATGTGTTGGTGGGCGGCTTCAGCGTGCCGGCTAAGCATGAGGCGTTGTACACCAGAATCTGGGAGAAGTACGGGCATATGGCCACAACCAAGAAAGTCACTAGTCGATTTGCGCTGGTTAAGCATGTGGAAGAGGCTTTATCTTCCATCGAGGATATGCGTGGGGTGACTGGTCACACCGTTTCTGAAGACGTTATTGCCGACTGGGAGCACCATCGCGACGTGTGCGTAGAAAAGGAGTTCAACACTTCGTGGTTTGTCGAAGGCCTTGCTGAGATCCAAAAGTTGAAAGATGCAGCAACCGAAAGCCTTTCCGCCGAGGAGATTGCACGACAGGAGGTAGAGCTCGAAAAGCTTTCCAAGATGTTGACTATGAAGAGAGCGGCTCTTGAAGATGCAAAGTTGACTTTCTCCAAGAAGAACAGACCTTTGTTGGATGATTTTCCTTGAATGTTTCTCTGTTAAACTTTCATTTAGGTTCTCTCTCTCTCTTTTTTTGAAAGACATATTGGATGTCTGGTTCAAAGTTTTGACCGGTTTTGGTAGACAGCTGGTAGCTTTTGAGGATATTGGATTATTTCTGGGATGAATGGTTTCGATAGTATGACTCTGATTATGCTTTGGGAAAGGAATATTGCTTTTATGAAAGTGTGTGCTAGCAATAGGCACAAGAGTATGGCGGTTTTATTAAGAACCTAAAAACAGATCGTTTATCTTGCCCAATCTAAATTTACTCACTTGCAAACACGCCTCTCTCCAAGTAAAGGCGGCTTTGCTGGTAGCATCGCCAGTTAGTCCCCAATTGTTTGGTAGCGTCTTGGCGAGTCCCCGTTTTACGGTGTAGTTTTAACAACTGATAACCGGGTTGTCCGGCAATTGAGTCGACTAGTCGCAAGTCCCCAATCGCCGGTAGCATCTTCAACGAGTCCCAGCCAGGTGTAGTTTTACAACCGGTAATCGGGTTATCTGGCAACAGTCGGATCGAGTCGCCTTCCCCTACCATCTTGACATCCGGGTCGAAGAACGAGATCGACGATCCGACATTGTAGCCGATAGATCAATCCTCCCATTGTGGTCGCCAATTGTTTATGGGTAAAAATCGTTTCGCCGATTTAGGTAAATTCGATAGGTGAGTGAGAAACTGGTTCAAACCCTAAACAAATGTGTTGCACGTGAGCACTTTATAGATTCGAGAGATCAATCTGTACAAGTCCGGCCTAAACTAAGAAATGGCTGTTCCAGGACTTGCTTCGGTCACAAAGTGGAGGAGAAGGGTTGATTTGGGGAGGGAAGCAAAGAAAGGTGTTGAGACCGAGAATAATTATGGGAGAGTAGTGTCTCGACTTGTATCGTAAAGTGGAAGCTTCGTAAGCTTGCAAGAGATGAAAGCTTTTGGAGAGCTTGCAAAGTTGCCTTTTCCGAGAGTGTAGTATTTTTCTCCGACCGAGACTTGTTGTCTGGTGGAAATAGGTAAGACCTATTTATACAAGTCGAGATTGAAACGTCCCCTGGCCTCATGAAGGAAGAGAGTAAAGGGTGAAATAATGGGAGGAGGTGGTAACCGCATGGTGTTAATGGGTGAAAACGTTTTCACCATTATTTCCTCATTTATTTGACCGCTTTATTCCTTTTCACGCTTTCTTAATGTGAGCGTAGTGTACGCCGCAAGTCATGTGACCGCCAAACCAAAACCCCGGAAAGCATCCCCGCTTTGTGTTGATATCTCGAGTGTTGGTTGCACCTTGAGTGCAAGTGGCGCCGCTAGTGGCGCGTGTGGCATGTGCCATTGGCATGTGCGGAATGCCTTGGTGGTAGGTTGTACGTTGAGTGTAAGTGGCAATGCCGGAGTCGCTAGTGGCGTGTGTGGCATGTGCCAATGGCATGTGCGGAATGCCTTGGTGGTAGGTTGCATGATTTGCAAATTAGGCTACCAGGCGTGGGTTTTGGCATGTGCCGGTGGCGCGTATGGTCGAATTGGCCTAGGTTGCACGGCATGCAAGTTAGGCTACCAAATACATTATTAGGGCCACGGCTAGGTGATGAAGGCTACTAGTGAGTGTGTTGGCATGTGCCAATGGCATGCGTGGCCGTTAGGGCCGTGGCCTTGGTAGGAAAAGCTACCAACGAGCATGTTGGCATGTGCCAATGGCATGCGTGGCCGTTAGGGCCGTGGCCTTGGTAGGAGAAGCTACCAGCGAGCATGTTGGCATGTGCCAATGGCATGCGTGGCCGTTAGGGCCGTGGCCTTGGTAGGGGAAGCTACCAGCGAGCATGTTGGTATGTGCCAATGGCATGCGTGGACGTTTAGGGCCGTGGCCTTGGTAGGAAAAGCTACCAGCGAGCATGTTGGCATGTGCCAATGGCATGCGTGGCCGTTAGGGCCGTGGCCTTGGTAGGAAAAGCTACCAGCGAGTATTTTGGCATGTGCCAATGGCATAGCGGCTTGGAAATATGGCTTGTGGTACGTGTTGGCATGTGCCAATGGCACGTATGGCCATGTTGACCTAGTTGCACGTTTTGCAAGCCTAGGGCGCTATATTTGGCATGTGCCAATGGCATAGCGGCTTGGAAATATGGCTTGTGGTACGTGTTGGCATGTTCCAATGGCACGTACGTCCATGTTGACCTAGTTGCACGTTTTGCAAGCCTAGGGCGCTATATTTAGCATGTGCCAATGGCATAGCGGCTTGGAAATATGGCTTGTGGTACGTGTTGGCATGTGCCAATGGCACGTACGGCCATGTTGACCTAGTTGCACGTTTTGCAAGCCTAGGGCGCTATATTTGGCATGTGCCAATGGCATATCGGCTTGGAAATATGGCTTGTGGTACGTGTTGGCATGTGCCAATGGCACGTACGGCCATGTTGACCTAGTTGCACGTTTTGCAAGCCTAGGGCGCTATATTTGGCATGTGCCAATGGCATAGCGGCTTGGAAATATGGCTTGTGGTACGTGTTGGCATGTGCCAATGGCACGTACGGCCATGTTGACCTAGTTGCACGTTTTGCAAGCCTAGGGCGCTATATTTGGCATGTGCCAATGGCGTAGCGGCTTAGTTTGGCATGGTTTCCAATGAGTGCGATATGTAGTTTGGTTTTGGCGTCGCTGTCATGGTGCGCAGTGTGCGGCTTGGTTTTGGCGTCGTGGCCATGGTGCGCAGTGTGCGGCTTGGTTTGGCATCGTTGCCATGGTGCGTAGTGTGCGGCTTGGTTTTGGCGTCGTTGCCATGGTGCGCAGTGTGCGGCTTGGTTTGGCATTGTTGCCATGGTGCCATGGTGCCATGGTGCGCGCTTGGTTTTGGCATTGTTGCCATGGTGCGCAGTGTGCGGCTTGGTTTGGCATTGTTGCCATGGTGCGCGGTGTGCGGCTTGGTTTGGCATTGTTGCCATGGTGCGCAGTGTGCGGCTTGGTTTGGCATTGTTGCCATGGTGCGCGAGTGTGCGGCTTGGTTTGGCATTGTTGCCATGGTGCGCCGGTGTGCGGCTTGGTTTTGGAATTAGGGTTACGTGTCGAAAACCCTAATCTGGTATTTTGAAAAAATACCCCTATTAATTATTTACACCCGAGTTAAATGCTCTTAGTTAATGTGTTGCGGGTAACACTAGGTCATGGGGTTTTACGATTTTACCCTTGTTTAAAAACCACCATCAACATTAAGTCCCCCGCTTAGCTCGGACAGGGGCTTTGTTGCGAGGTAAGCATAAGATGGTGACAAACTATCAACAAGAAACCGTAAAGAGAATTGAGGAGGCTTGTCTGACCTTTTATAAATAGGATTTGGAATCCTTGCCTCTGGTAGTTTTGCACAAATCGGGAGGCTGGCACAATTGGTGGGGCCGGTGCAGCTTGGGCGACGTTGGGAAATTGGCGTGAGTTGGGAAACTGAGTGTGCTAGCTGGTGGGACCGGCGCAAGGTGTGGAAGCTGTGCGTGCTTGCAGGCGTGACTTGGGCGGCCATTGGGAAGTCGGCGCAATTGGTGGGGCCGGTGCAGCTTGGGCGACATTGGGAAGTTGGGCGCCCTTGTGGGCCCGTTTCTTACACGCACGATTTTGGTAAAGGGAAATCCTTCCATATTTCAGAATCTTCACGCCTATATATACAAAGTCCCTTTCTCCCATCTTGCACTTTCATCTTTTCATCCTTTCCTACTAGCGGCAGAGTCACAAAGAAAAACCAGCTTCCAGGTATGTCTTCCAGTACTTCTCTTGTTTCCCTTTTTATGTAGGTGTAAACCCTAAGAGTAGGTGTTTATATATTGCGCATATAATTTTTTGGCGTGCCTCTTGTAGAAAACATTGTATGTATGCGCCCTAGGGAAATACTGCATATATTATTCGAACCCGTAGGAAAGTGCTCCATATATAATTTTGAACCCGAAGAAGGATATTGCAGACGCACTTGAGCCCGTATAAAATACTGCGTATAATTTTGAACCACTCAAGAAAATACTGCGTGTGCGCTTCGAACCCGTAGAGAATACCGTATATGAATCCCGAAGAAAAATACCGTATATGTGCTTCATATGACTTCAACCCGAAGGAAATATTGCATATATGAATTTCGGTCCCGAGAGAAATATCACAAGTGCGATTTTGAACCCGTAGAAAATGCTCCATATATAATTTTGAACCCGAAGAATGATACTGCAGATGCACTTGAGCCCGTATAAAATACTCGCGTATATAATTTGAAACTCAAGGAAATACTCATGTGTGTATTTTTGAACCACAAGAAAATATCAAGTGTGTATTATTGAACCCGTAGAGAATGCTCCATATATAATTTTGAACCCGAAGAATGATACGCCCTTTCTCTCTTTTTTTTTTTCTTTTTTTTTTGTATTTCGGGCTTTCCTTTGTTGGGCGCGGTTATGTGTCAGGGAGATAATTTTGTCTTTCTCTGTGTGAAGATATCTTGTTACTAAGTTGTTATGAAGAAATCCGGTAAGATGTTACCTGAACAAAATTTCGCCTCATCGAAAGATGTCCATAGTTCCAAACCGAACACGGATGATGAATTCTTCGCCAAAAAACTTGCCTCTGCTCGGAAAAATCATCCAGTGCTTCGTGCCAATTTTGTTAACCGGTGGTGAAGATGAAAAGAAGACACGTTCGGTTCGCCTGAGAACACCATACGGTTCTGTCTTCATAAAGGGGTATATTCCTCTTCCAATATTGATTTCGGGATGTGCCAAAGCCCATTGCGTTCTTTTGATAGATGGGTTGAGTTCATGGTGAGTAAGGAGCATATAAATACCAACTTGACTCGAGCGCAGATTATTGATGTTTGTCGAGCTTCAAGAAATCTCCATATTAGGAAGGATATCTCGGGCTTGGTCGCTTTCATCTCCGGATGGTGTTCGGACACCCATACGATCATATGTAGATGGGGTGAGATAACTTTCTCCTTGGAGAGTGTGGCTCTCTTCTCAATCTTCCGGAATCGGGAATCTTAGAATCCAATTATCTCGAAAGTGAGGGAAGATGCGGGATGACCTTGCCGCTAAGTTGGAAGATTTCGCTCGGAAAGACTCCACTGCGAAGTCGAAGGATTCTGTCCGGAAGAGGATGAAAGGTGCCTTTACAACTGGTGGATATCTCAATGGTTTCCTGACGAGCCGGAACTCCGAATGAAAGCAAGGATCTTCACGTTGCAGCACTTTTGGCTCTCTCGGTTGTCTAGAGACATTTTTGACGACGGTTCTGGTAAGAAGGAGATAAGACCGGAGTTGCTAGTGATTGTTGTGAAGTTGGCAAAAGGTGGAGTTCTTCCTATTGGCAAGCTATTCCTCGGTTCCTTGTATGTGCATCCGGATCACCTAGTTGCGAACATGCGAGTTTCGAATGGTTTCATGAAAGTGAATTCATATGTGCACGTTGCTTTTCTCGCAAATGCGGCTATGGGAGCACTTTGAGAAGTATGCTCAAAACCGATGCCTTCGATTCCCGCGAGTTAGGGCGGTTCTCGAATTCTTCGATGGGTAAACAAAGGCCCAAGAGTTGGCGTGAGCTTGGTTAGTCTTCTTGATAAGTCGTATGAAATCGGTTTCGCCCATGGGAGCCGGTCCATAGGTCGGTGACTCAAATTGACACCTTTGCTTCGCTCCGCTCATGTCTTTGTCTTCGATGGCGATTTGAGCGTTGGTGAAAACTTGTTTTTCAAAGTTGCACGTCCGGTTATATGCCGTCTTTCTTCATGGGGTCTTTCCAGGATAGCCGCTACAATATTGACCGTGATTGCTCGTCACATGGGTTTCGATCAAGGGGTGCCTCTTGCTTACTAGCCGGTGATCCCTAAGGATTCATTGCGTGCCGCCCTTAATGCCAGTGCCCTTGAGCCGGGTATCCGCCTTCCCTTCTTTCAAACGGGAAGATTAACTTCGACGACCTTCGGTTATAATGAGTTCTGGTGCGACGAGTTTATTATGATCCAAGATTTTGTGAATAACGTGGTGGAGAACGTTCGTTGTAAACCTTCCCAGCAGCTTTTGAAGAAGTATCCAATGTTGAGAGATCTCAAGCGAAAGCTTGCCTAGCAACTCGGAAAGTCCCCGGGCCAAGGAACGGAGAACGAAGAATCGTGGCCGGCGGGTTCCTGGACGGTTTCAAAAGATCCTCCCATAGCTCTCGTGTCTTTCAGTTCTTCCAATAACCAGGTATGTGTCGCTTCTTCATTGGTTTGTCTCAAAACACGTGAGATTCTGCTGAAAACATGTGTCTTGTTTCTTCCAGGGCTTCGGTAGTGTTAATGCTTTCGCTGCCCTTGCACGTTGCCAGGAGACGGCAATTTCTTCAAAGAATTCCAGCAGCACTGAGCCTTCTCATAGCGGTGATGAGTCAGAGAAAGAAGAAAGTTCGACAAGTGAGAGTGATTCCTCTGGCAGCACTGGTTCTTTTTCGGGAAGTGGTTCGGTGAGTTCCGCGCTTCTTTTTTTTCTTCTTCAATTTCTTCTTTTGAAAAATGTCTGACTCAAGCTCGCAGGAGGAATCCGGTTCGGAGGACGATTCTGGGGTAGAGCCACACGAAAACTTGCCTTTGGTGGCCACCGCCGGTGACTTGGAGATGGGAGTTAGCCAATTGCCGGGCACAGATGTGCCTCAAACGGTGGATGATTCTCTGATGGTTGCTGCCGTAGACATGGAAGAAGACCCTCTACGAGTCGTGAGGCCAGGTGCAGGCGCCATTTTTGATCCCCCCGACTTGGTTCCTTATCCGGGTCATGTGTTGGTGGGGCGGCAGGCGTGCGGCTAAGCATGAGGCGTTGTACACCGTAATCCGGGAGAAGTACGGGCATATGGCCACAACCAAGAAAGTCACTAGTCGATTTGCGCTGGTTAAGCATGTGGAAGAGGCTTTATCTTCCATCGAGGATATGCGTGGGGTGACTGGTCACACCGTTTCTGAAGACGTTATTGCCGACTGGGAGCACCATCGCGACGTGTGCGTAGAAAAGGAGTTCAACACTTCGTGGTTTGTCGAAGGCCTTGCTTTGAGATCCAAAAGTTGAAAGATGCAAGAACCGAAAGCCTTTCCGCCGAGGAGAGTGCACGACAGGAGGTAGAGCTCGAAAAGCTTTCCAAGATGTTGACTATGAAGAGAGCGGCTCTTGAAGATGCAAAGTTGACTTTCTCCAAGAAGAACAGACCTTTGTTAGATGATTTTCCTTGAATGTTTCTCTGTTAAACTTTCATTTAGGTTCTCTCTCTCTTTTTTTTTTTTTGAAAGACATATTGGATGTCTGGTTCAAAGTTTTGACCGGTTTTGGTAGACAGCTGGTAGCTTTTGAGGATATTGGATTATTTCTGGGATGAATGGTTTCGATAGTATGACTCTGATTATGCTTTGGGAAAGGAATATTGCTTTTATGAAAGTGTGTGCTAGCAATAGGCACAAGAGTATGGCGGTTTTATTAAGAACCTAAAAACAGATCGTTTATCTTGCCCAATCTAAATTTACTCACTTGCAAACACGCCTCTCTCCAAGTAAAGGCGACTTTGCTGGTAGCATCGCCGCTAGTCCCCAATTGCTGGTAGCGTCTTCAACGAGTCCCAGGTTTTACGGTGTAGTTTTAACAACCGATAACCGGGTTGTCTGGCGATTGAGTCGGACCGAGTCGCAAGTCCCCAATCGCTGGTAGCATCTTCAACGAGTCCCAGGTTTTAGGTGTAGTTTACAACCGGTAACCGGTTATCTGGGCGGTTGAGTCGGATCGAGTCGCCTTCCCCTACCATCTTGACATCCGGGTCGAAGAACGAGATCGACAGATCGACATTGTAGCCGATAGATCAATCCTCCCGCCGTGGTCGCCAATTGTTTATGGGTAAAAATCGTTTACGCGATTTCGGTAAATTCGGTAGGTGAGTGAGAAACTGGTTCAAACCCTAAACAAATGTGCTGCACGTGAGCACTTTATAGATTCGAGAGATCAATCTGTACAAGTCCGGCCTAAACCAAGAAATGGTTGTTCCCAGGACTTGCTTCGGTCACAAAGTGGAGGAGAAGGGTTGATTTGGGGAGGGAAGCAAAGAAAGGTGTTGAGACCAGAATAGTGCAGGAGAGTAGTGTCTCGACTTGTATCAGAAAGTGGAAGCTTCGTAAGCTTGCAAGAGATGAAAGCTTTTTTGGAGAGCTTGCAAAGTTGCCTTTTCTAAGAGTGTAGTATTTTTCTCCTGACCGAGACTTGTTGTATGGTGGAAATAGGTAAGACCTATTTATACAAGTCGAGATTGAAACGTACCCTGGCCTCATGAAGGAAGAGAGTAAAGGGTGAAATAATGGGAGGAGGTGGTAACCGCATGGTGTTAATGGGTGAAAACGTTTTCACCATTATTTCCTCATTTATTTGACCGCTTTATTCCTTTTCACTCTTTCTTAATGTGAGCGTAGTGTACGCTGCAAGCTGTGACCGCCAAACCAAAACCCTGGAAAGCATCCCCCAGTTTGTGTTGATATCTCGAGTGTTGGTTGCACCTTGAGTGCAAGTGGCGCTGCTAGTGGCGCGTGTATGGCATGTGCCATTGGCATGTGCGGAATGCCTTGGTGGTAGGTTGTACGTTGAGTGTAAGTGGCAATGCCAGAGCTGCTAGTGGCGTGTGTGGCATGTGCCAATGGCATGTGCGGATGCCTTGGTGGTAGGTTGCATGATTTGCAAATTAGGCTACCAAATGGGTTTTGGAATGTGCCGTGGCGCGTATGGTCGAATTGGCCTAGGTTGCACGGCTTGCAAGTTAGGCTACCAGGTAGCGCATTAGGGCCACGGCTAGGTGATGAAGGCTACCTGTGAGTGTGTTGGCATGTGCCAATGGCATGCGTGGCCGTTAGGGCCGTGGCCTTGGTAGGAAAAGCTACCAAATGAGCATGTTGGCATGTGCCAATGGCATGCGTGGCCATTAGGGCCGTGGCCTTGGTAGGAGAAGCTACCCGGCGAGCATGTTGGCATGTGCCAATGGCATGCGTGGCCGTTAGGCCGTGGCCTTGGTAGGGGAAGCTACCAAATGAGCATGTTGGTATGTGCCAATGGCATGCGTGGCCGTTTAGGGTCGTGGCCTTGGTAGGAAAA
Organism: Papaver armeniacum; assembly: GCA_023531295.1. Classification (NCBI taxonomy): domain Eukaryota; kingdom Viridiplantae; phylum Streptophyta; class Magnoliopsida; order Ranunculales; family Papaveraceae; genus Papaver; species Papaver armeniacum. The sequence continues at coordinate 14,275 of JAJJWW010010281.1, read as the reverse complement.
GCTACCAAATGAGCATGTTGGCATGTGCCAATGGCATGCGTGGTCGTTAGGGCCGTGGCCTTGGTAGGAAAAGCTACCAATGAGTATTTTGGCATGTGCCAATGGCATAGCGGCTTGAAATTTGGCTTGTGGTACGTGTTGGCATATGCCAATGGCACGTACTGACCATGTTGACCTAGTTGCACGTTTGCAAGCCTAGGAAACTATATTTGGCATGTGCCAATGGCATTGCGGCTTGGAAATATGGCTTGTGGTACGTGTTGGCATGTGCCAATGGCACGTACGGCCATGTTGACCTAGTTGCACGTTTTGCAAGCCTAGGGCGCTATATTTGGCATGTGCCAATGGCATAGCGGCTTGGAAATATGGCTTGTGGTACGTGTTGGCATGTGCCAATGGCACGTGCGGGGCATGTTGACCTAGTTGCACGTTTTGCAAGCCTAGGGCGCTATATTTGGCATGTGCCAATGGCATAGCGGCTTGGAAATATGGCTTGTGGTACGTGTTGGCATGTGCCAATGGCACGTCACGGCCATGTTGACCTAGTTGCACGTTTTGCAAGCCTAGGGCGCTATATTTGGCATGTGCCAATGGCATAGCGGCTTGAAATATGGCTTGTGGTACGTGTTGGCATGTGCCAATGGCACGTCGGCCATGTTGACCTAGTTGCACGTTTTGCAAGCCTAGGGCGCTATATTTGGCATGTGCCAATGGCGTAGCGGCTTAGTTTGGCATGGTTGCCAATGAGGGCGATATGTAGTTTGGTTTTGGAGTCGCTGCCATGGTGCGCAGTGTGCGGCTTGGTTTGGCGTCGTTGCCATGGTGCGCAGTGTGCGGCTTGGTTTGGCATCGTTGCCATGGTGCGCAGTGTGCGGCTTGGTTTTGGCATCGTTGCCATGGTGCGTAGTGTGCGGCTTGGTTTGGCATTGTTGCCATGGTGCGCGGTGTGCGGCTTGGTTTGGCATTGTTGCCATGGTGCGCGGTGTGCGGCTTGGTTTGGCATTGTTGCCATGGTGCGCATGTGCGGCTTGGTTTGGCATTGTTGCCATGGTGCGCGAAGTGCGGCTTGGTTTGGCATTGTTGCCATGGTGCGCGATGTGCGGCTTGGTTTGGCATTGTTGCCATGGTGCGCAATGTGCGGCTTGGTTTTGGAATTAGGGTTACGTGTCGAAAACCTAATCTGGTATTTTGAAAAATACCCCTATTAATTATTTACACCGAGTTAAATGCTCTTAGTTAATGTGTTGCGGGTAACACTAGGTCATGGGGTTTTACGATTTTACCCCTTGTTTAAAAACCACCATCAACTCACCCGACAAAGGGAATGTCAGACAAATAATGATTAATGCTGAGTGAAAGTACAAATAGTGACTAATCATTAGTCTGCTTGCAAAAGGCTTTTGAGAGTTAAACAAAGGAATTTGCTGACTTCAATGTGACAAAAGTAGGAGAATCGTACTTGTAGAAAAGGATTATAGAATTTAGAAAACTTTAACTCTACTTTTGGATGCATTTAAGTTTTCGAAACAGTTCAAAGTGAGGTTTTGCTTGCTTCTTGATGTAGGTAAAGCTATCGGAGTGGAGAACAGACGAGACCCGATGACAAGTGCCTCGGGAACATTCAGGATTCTGCGGAACCGAACCGTAGCTGGGACTAGCATGCAAGAAGGAATTACTGATTCATGACAGGAGAGCAATCAAAGGCAAAGACCTCAGCGATGACATGGCACTCGCAACGGGAATGACTCCAGTCAACGAAGAAATTGAATAGGCCAAGACTATGATGACACTTTATTAGGACGCATTGAACCGAGTCAGAGGAGACCATAAAACATGATAGATGGGTTAACAACATCCGACACCGAGGAAGATGAAGAACTGATATTGGCACAAGAGGAACGACGACAAATAAGATTGCACGCTGAGCATCAGGCAGTTGTTGATCGAGAGGAGGAACGACTCAGACAGATTCGGTTGGGAATGAGGCGAGCAACACAAACAACACAGATGCAACCAGCTGCACAAGGAAATCACCCGAATGATCCATCCGACCACGAAAGCTATGCACTCTTCCCTAGCATCAATCTTGGCAAACCAACGGAAGCAGGACGAAATGATGAGAGAATTACAACGAAGGAACCAAGCACTAGAGCAAGAGAACCTACGAATTCCTTAAGAAGGAAGAAGATCGCGAGGATCTTCAAGTAGGGAGAAGCATGCGATACAACATCGACCCGAGAATGATACACTCCCGAACCACCTTAGTGATCAAGATTCATACATGATCGGCCAACGACCTGACAACAAGATATGGACAAACCGATTACTCAACCTCCGATGAAAAGCCATGCCGACAAGATCGAAGACCCGATGTGGCTACTGAAGAAAAACTTAAGCAACTTGAGGAGATGTTAAAAAGATTGACTGGAGATGACGAAGACGACAAATTGGCTGAAATAATCAATGAATCAGAGGAAACCCATTTCACTAGAGAGTTGAAAAAAGCGCCCTTCCCACCAAAGTGCACCCTCCCACTTTTATGCTGCGGTTCGATGAGACCGGAGACCCCTGTTGATGGGTGAAAATAATTTACTGGTTTTTGAGGAAAAGTGATGAGACGAGCGGTTCCTCGAACGAGAAAATTGCCTTAACCTTTAGTAAACAGTTGCATTACATGGGAGTGCTTTGAGTTCGAGAAATCAATCTGCAAGGATCAAGCCTAAACCAATACAATGGTCATTCTAGAGTCAATTCAGTCACAAAGAGGGATGAAGGTTTATCTGTATGAGGGAAGCTGAGAAGTGTGTGAGATCAATGATGATCAAGGATTGTGGATGTGTTGTTGACTTCTGCAAGTTTTGATGAAACGTTAGTGAATTATGATAAGTTCGACTGAGTTCTAGGATAAGTTCTTGTTGATTGAATTCTGCTATGTTGAGAGTTGTTGATCAGATCAGAATTCTTGTTGTTCAATCGTGGATTGAGGAACTTATTTATATTGCAAGAATAGTTGAAGCATTGATCCCGGTAAGTGTAACGGTTGCAGAGCAGTGGAAGAGTGGGGAAATGGAAATGCTGTTTGAACCAGTTCCTCATCGTGCGGGATACTTGGTTGATTGTCCGTCTACTACTTTTCTAACTCCTTCAACTGCTTGCACGACTTACTCACATTTTTCATTGTGGGTGTACACACGTGCCGTAGGCCGCCAGACAAAAACCCTAGTGAATATCCCCCCATGTGACATGATTGATGTTTCATGAATGTGGAGTCTGCAAGGCAGACGTGTATTTACTTTGGTCAATTGTTGACTTGACTAAACATGATTCTTAGCCTTGGTGAGTCAAGCATAATGGACGAATGTGATTTGCTCTGAGACTCGTGATTGAGCGTGAGGTGTCTGTTGAGACAGAATAATGCACAAATATTGAGTCTTGATGAATCATGATGTATCATTTTACCAGTTGAGGTAATAATGATGTTTCGAAAATTTGGGTTGACGCGCGTCCGATGAGATTGCTCGATCATGGACTTATTCTGATATGTCGAGTATTCAACAGGAAATCAGAGATATTGAATTATGGAGAGTGCTCATTCCTGATCTAGTATGTCATGAATGATCGAATGACAAAGTGGGAATCAGAAGAATGTTGATGGTCGGCCATTCGAACCATATTTCTTAGTCGAGAAAAAATGTTGGTAGCAGGACCGAACATTGGAAATAAATTAAAATATCGATTGCTGGATCAATATAAAAGTTATCGAATTGTCGTAAATTCGAAACCCTAATTTTGGAGAATTTTGGATCCTGGAGATGGAGAATTGTCCACTGTGGGTGAAAAAATATCGACCAATCAATGGGCATGAGAGCCGGCCATTGATGGTGAATGGACGTCCGAGCGTGCGGAGATATCCCTGAACGAGGATTCATTATTGGAGAATCATGAAAATATGAATTATTAAATAATAATGAAAAGACGTGGGACCGGCCGGCCATGATGGCCAAGGGACCGGTCAGGTCCGGTCATGGTGGTGCACGGGCCATCATGACCCTTACACGTGCATTCCTGAGAATTTTAGGTATTTTTGTTGCTCGTTTGAGCAATATTCTGGTAAAATTTCAAGATCCTTGTGTAGTCTTCGAGAAAATTTCAAGACCCTTGTGTAGTCTTCTTGCAAAAGATGTTGCATTTGTCTTTGATGATGCTTGTAAGGAAGCATGGGAGCAATTGAAATCTCTTCTCACATCTCGCCCTTTAGTCGACACCACCCGATTGGACCTTACTATTTGAAATTATGTGTGATGCGTCCGACTATCGTCGTAGGAGCTGCTTTAGGACAACGAGTGGACAAACTCCCTTATGTGATCTACTATGCTAGTAAAACACTTAATGATGCTCAACTTAATTATTCAACAACCGAGAAAGAATTACTAGTCGTTGTGTTTGCATTGGATAAGTTTAGATCTTATTTGATAGTATCTTAAGTCATAATATATTTTGACCATGTTGCATTGATATCTTCTGTCTAAAAAAGATGCTAAAGCTCGTCTAATTCGATGGATACTCTTGTTACAAGAGTTCAATCTCGAAATTCGAGATAATAAAGGGTCTGAAAATGTTGTTGTTGATCACTTGTCTAGGTTGGATGTTGAATCTGTTGATGAATCCTTGCTTATTAGAGAATCATTCCCCAACGAACAATTGATGCTTGTATCTGAAATGCCTTGGTTTGCTGATATTGTTAACTACCTTGTTACTGGAAGAATGCCCTTGCATTGGTCTAAACAAGACCGCTCTAAATTCTTGGCTGAAGTGAAATATTTCTTTTGGGATGACCCATACTTGTTTAAATACTGCCCTTACCAACTCATTAGGAGATGTGTCCCCAATTCTGAACAAAGAGATGTCATCTCTTTTTTTCATGAACATGCATGTGGAGGCCATTTTAGTGCCAACAAAACTGCTACAAAGATCTGGCAGAGTGTTTTCTATTGGCCATCATTGTTCAAAGATAGTCATGCATTCCGTGTTGCTTGTGAACGATGTCGAAATTAGGAAGTATCTCACGAAGAAACATGATGCCCTTACAACCTATTTTGATTATTGAATTGTTTGATGTATGGGGTATTGATTTCATGGGTCCCTTTCCTAACTCTGAAGGTAATTTATACATTCTTGTTGCTGTTGATTATGTCTCTAAGCAGATCGGATGTGAAGGTAAGTGAGTACTCCAATCATCCTATAATGATTGATTTCCTTTCTTAGAGATCATCGTAAAAAGATTCTTTTTGTCCACAAATTTTGTGGAGTCTCCGTAAACTATTTCGGAAGGTTTTCCTTCTCACCATTCAACGTGTGCAAGACTTCTCTCTTTATTCTCGTCTCGCACACATGAGAGACTAAAAAAGCGGTCTTTTTGAGTGCAATTATCATAAAACCCTATTGGTGAGGCAGAGTCGAGGCTTGTGATCACTCTCGAACCCAAATTCTTTCATATGGTGTGGTAATTTCTCGCTCAACTCTTAAGGATGAGAATGCGTTCTTTGGTATTTCTAACTTCGTGTTACTAGCATGCAGAAACTCTATGTCCTCATAGCTCCTTGGATACTTGGGACACCATTACGCTCTGAAGTTGGAGAAGGTTTTGTGGGTACACCTCTAGTAAACCCTCACGAGACTACAACGCGTCCACTAGGGACACCTAGGGGTTTAAAGGCTTAGTGCATACGCTAAATGTATTCGATAGACCAGCGACAGTGGTATAATTAGGATTTCTTAATTTCTGTTTCACTTGTGGACAAGTAAAATTCAGGTTTGGGGGTATTTGATGAGTGCCAAATATTGCATATTTCTACACCTTTTTATTGGCAATTAACTCATCTTTTGCGCTTTAAAATCATATATTATCCCAAATTCTGTATTTTCATTGTTTTCAAGAATAAATACTTGTACTAATTAATTTTGTGCTTTTAGGTACTAAATAAAGCTTGGATGAATCGAGAGGCCAAAAGAAGCAGAGTATTGATGACAACGAAAGAGAGACAACAAAGGCTCCCGCTAGAAAGCAGTGAAGAATGTCTTTTGCACCTCATCCGCGAGTGAAGAATATCATTTGCACGTCTCAAAACTAGAAGTGGGCTTGAGATACTAGCTTTGAAGAAGGTTTGAGCCTAGAAGAAGATTTTCCAAGTGATAAAACCCAAGACCCCAAGGCCCAAATCTTCGAGCCAGTCAGATTCAATTAAGATGCTAAGCATCAAAGACATCTCCATACCGTGCATCAACATTTGTTGCTTCCGCCCAACACCAGAGCACCTGTTATTCATCTTCTAGTCGAACAAGAGCCAACCATCCCCTTTGTACGTCGTTCTCCTTCTCTCCAAACTCTGCAGAACCCTCACCTCATTCTCTCCATCAATCACTTCCATCCTCGAACGTTTCGATCTCGACCACCTTCCCGACCGCCATCAATCAACCTCCTAGTCTCCATCTATCCCTATCTTAGCTTCTTCTCCAAAGCAGTAACCCTAGAATCTAGGATTCAAATAGATGAGGCTAGGGTTATCTTCAAAAGCAAATATCAACTCAAAAGTTGCAGGTCTGAATTGCAGAGGGTTTTGTCGGGAAAACGCGTTTTGAGCGAGTGGTTGTTCTCTAAATTATCAAATTCTAGTATTTGAGAAGGAATTGGTGTATAAATAGATGCTACTGTTGTGTAACAAATCATCCGAAATTAGTTGGATCAATTGCTAGTTTCATAATATAATTTGTTTTTTAATCATCTTCATCATGTTCTAAATTCATTTGCTAGGGTTAAGATGAAGCCCTTGATTGTATGCTAAGATAGTCATTTTCATGTTGCTGTTCTCAAGCAAAGTTTAAATTCTGATTTAGATTGATAGTTAGCTAATATAAATTAAATGAGCCTCGTGATAGGTTGTACCGTAAGAAGACATATTATACTAGGGAGTTAGGGAGATTGTATTAAAAGCATGGTCTATTGAAACCTACCAAGCGCTGGTACATGTCAAGTTTGGTTGTCATATTTTAGTGAATCAAAACTCATGCTAAGAGTCGCTTGATTATGTACCCGAGTTAAACTTCATATAGGTTAGCTTGAAAGTATTAGGATATGAGACATTACAAGTATTGCGAAGACTTGAAGATGTGAAGAAGCAAGGAGCTACAACGACAACAATCATCCTTCCACTTGAGGTTAGTGATATTTGACTTCAAATGTTTCATTCCTAACTTATCTTTCAAGTACGTGCATATTGAAAACATAATTGAGCATATTTGAACTCTAGATAGACATAGTCTTAAGGAATACAATACGAGGTTTATTGCTTAACCATTAAACTTTGTAGATAAGACATCGCCATAATCATTTGAATGCTATTGTGATTATGTATGGGTATGAGTGAGGATTTCATCATAGGGAACAATGTTTACATGTGTTCTAAGGAAGTAAGTTCATAAAATTGTTTGTGAACCAAAAAGTAAATTGCCAGTGTTAGTTGGTTTTGTTATTCATTGCATATCTTTATGAACAACCAATATGTGTGATAGAGTATAAGCCATAATTTGTTGTGTTCTTGCAAAGCGTTCTAAAGGCCGACTTATGTATTGGTATAACTTTTATTAGTAAAACCGATCTTAAGTAATCACCGTGGTATGATCGGATTTTGTATGTCTGACCTTGTAAGGGAAAGGGAACATCCTTGTAAGGGAAAGGGAACCGATCCATGTAAGGGAAAGGGAACCGATCTAGTCCAGAAGGGGTGCAAGGAACCCGATCCTTGTATGGGGTGCACCAAGGTTTATAAAGATAAAGGGGAACCGATCCTATGGACATGTGCAAATTTTTATAAGTTAGATACCATATATGTGAGGAACCGATCCTAGTACCTACTCAACCGAACTTTTGGGAAGCTAGTGTGACTATGCACAATACTCACATGGAGGTAGAACCAGAAACTTGTTTTGGTAGAACCGTATACCCATGATTGTGATTGAAATGTTGGCTTGACCAATCACATAGTTCTGAAAGTCGATTAACCACCCTAAACTTGTTGGGAAGTGGGCAATCGTTTCAAGGTTGTAAGTGTGGAAAGAGAACTTACAGTTAAGATGTCGACAAACTTGGAACACGTGGTCAGGGAAATAAGTTTATTTCTATAATTGTTCAAAGACATTCCTTAACGCTAAGGGAAGAGAATCCTCAATATCAAACATAAGTGTTAAGAATCTTTTAATTAAGGCGTTATATTAATTTCATTTTGTAGAAATTGCTGCACTAGTAATTTATCATTTACTAATTAGATTTTCCAGAGATTTCATCATTATTTTTGGAAAGAGCATTTCCAGAATTATGAAAACCGAATCTCTGTTCTTTATGAATATCTTGAGAATATTTTCGGTGGAAATTTCCTTTGGTGTCCAAACTTTCTGTCTATAAATACACCTGTTTTTTTCCTTTCTAGCAAACTAATCCTTCAATAAATGCATTTAGTTCTTTTTGTTGTTATCGGTGTAGCAGCCTATTAGAGAGGAGAGTAACCTAATTAGGCGAAATCTTTGCCACCGCCGCCTAAAGTTTTCTTTGGGGATCGAGAAGCTCTGGCGCGACCTGCACATTGGGAAACTCCGATAATTACGGGTTTATCTTGTTTTCGATTGATTTGGATCGACTAAATCTGCGTAGTCAAACCAATGCACCCAGTTTGTTTATTCTGAGAAATCTTCTCTCCGATAAAGATTCACTCAAACTAGTTCGTAGGTTTCACTGCAGGGGACTTTAGACCTGCTGTTAGATCTAAAGACGATCTTGTGATAATCCATTGTTAACAGACTCCGTTCTGTGCGTGATTGATCACAAGAGATTCAAGTGATTGTGTGCAAGTTTTTATTGAAGATTTAAGAAGATTTGAAGACAAAGAAGATATTGAAGATCTGACTTGGGTTTTATAATCTTTGGTGTGCACAATACTTGTTTGGGAAAAAGAGTATCCAATTAATAATCGGTTTATCCTTGTGGTAGATTGGATTGATTAATTGAGTAGATCGACATCATTACGTTTCCTTGTGATTAAAAGTATTGATTGGCTTAATATTAAGCGATTACCTTTGGGTGATTGAACATAAGATAGATCTAAGGATCCGACGAAGGAGTTTATGTTAAGATAAACGAAGAGCCTTTTTAGGACTCATATCACTTGGTTGAATAGAGTTGATACCAAACAGTATATGTTGTTCCTTTATCTGTTTGTAATACTGAACCAAAGGAATTGTTCCAAGCACGTGACTTATTCACAAGTTGGAGGCGTCACGAATACATAATAAACCAAGTGAACTATAGGGTTAGTTACTTGGTCTCAACTATACTGCTAGGTGTAATTTTGTGTAGCGGCTTAATCCCGAGAGTATTCAATTCTCGGACAAGGTCCTGGTTTTTTTACATTTGCTACCTCAAGTAATAAAATCTTGTCATGTCATTTACTTTTATTTTCCGTGATTATAATTGTTTTATTATAATTAAAGTAAATTACACAAACGTTAATTCCTATTTACTTGATGTTAAGCAAATATTATTGTGTTTGCCAAGCCTGAACCCTTTGTATCAAGTAAACATACTTCGCTGTTGCATTGTCTCGATCTCGATTCATGTACTGATCACACGGCGGTGAAACGATTAGTTGTATTGTTCGACTAACTATAGACAATCACTTTCGGGAAAGGACTTATAGGTAGGAAAGTTTTAGCTTGAGGTATATTTGGGTAAATTTCTGCTAATTAGATTTAAAGTGAAACACGAAAAGATCGAACAATCAGTTTGGTGTGATCCAACTTATAAGAATTGAATCTATGACCGATTCATTTAACGTAGAATGGTGGATCTTGATTACTTTACAAGATCGTGGGGAGATCACGTATAGTATGCAATACTTATTCTAAATATGTTAGGAATCATGCCTATGTATGTCTTGAGTGACTTACATGTTCCTTTAGTAAACATAGGATTGCATATCATCTTGTTGTGTAAATAATGATGCTAAGGCCTACGTAATGTGTCAGATTCTGAAAATGCATAAGATTCTCTTATGATTTGGTATGAACCTTTGGCTGTTGTGTTCTGATAATTTAGAATCTTTAATATACTTTGGGAGGGCCTACTAAAATATATACATGTACATTTTCGGATATAATTCTCGTCAATGCTTCAAGTAAACTAGGATGCGATTTTGGAAAACATGTTCCTTCATGAATAAGTTTTCAAGCATTAAATCGATATCAATGGATTGCTTCATGCACTCACAAGTGTTTTAATGAAGCAAGTGATCTTTTGAAATATATGTTTTTTGATTCTAATGATATTTTCAATGAATATCGATTTTGTCTAATCCTATCTCTCGCATACTCTAATAAATTTTTGAATAAATTCCAAGATATTATCTCTTGGCTGGCAAATAAAAGAGTACATGTTACTGGACAAAAACATGGAATCAATCCGAAATAAAGGTCAAGTCCATAGAAACCAGCTTCAAAAGAAAGACTTAGATACGAAATCGAAATTGCTTCCTCCTCAAGTCACGATTTCCGATTTTATGTTTTTCCTAAAATTAGTTATTTCCTATTTGCTGACAAGTTTTCCTATAAAAAGATAATCTCTTGATATGTATTCAAACATATCAGAAGATTGCGCAAACCGTAATTAGGGTTTTTCATATATTTCAAGCATGAAAAAGGGAAATCAAGAATCTAAATCCGCTAATAAACTAGATCAATTGAAAACATGGATGAAATCAAATTTAACTATATTAACAACCCATGAACGCCATTTTCATTTTGTTGAGGTTATAAACCTTCCAGAAATATGAAGCACTTAAATAGAATGGGTTTTACTGAAAGAAGTTTAGGGATCCTGCATGTCCAAAATAAGGATTATGTGAATTTCGTTTCAAGATCGAAACCGGGGAATCTTTTTTAATCTTGCAGAATATTCACTTGACATTTGCTAGGAAGTGTTCTATGCCAATATACACAATGTTGATCAGAAAAATTAGTTTTCAGACCTTTGTTGGCCGATGTATCTATTATATTGACAAAACCATCTTACTATTTTGGCAAGTTACATAAATGGTGGTGCAATCACCTGACATCGAGTTGAATTGATTTATACCATTTCAACATGTCTCATTGGAGAAAAGGTTGTGGGGTGGGAAAATGATAGACTACCAACAAAAAAATATACCCCTTCATCTTTGGATTTTCGAAACTTGCTTTTGAAGAACCATCTTTGCGGTACAAGAGATAAATCACCGATAAGACATTTGCGTAATTTATCTACTTCTAAAGAGGATAATACTCAAATAGATCTTTACGATATCATCATGCCAAATGATCAAGATATCCGATTCTATCTCATCTCTTTATCAAAAGGAATCTCTGCCTTCCATGCATCATTACCAAAATTTGTGAATCACTGTAGAGGAGAAGATTTTGAAGAAAGATTGAGTATTAATGCCGTGACTAATAAGATTATAGTCAAATGACTGGGATACAAACTTCATTATGATGTTATAATAAGAATTTCTACATAATTCTTGGCAAGATGCTTTACTCACCTTGAAAGTATAGTAAACAACTTTGACTATTTCCTTAAACAAAAAGAGCTTTATCGTCAATGAAAAGACATAAAAACTCTTAAAGGAATCTTACTTTTGAATCGTGTTTTGGGATCAAGAATCAAGAATCAAGAAGAGCGCATGTAAAGCACTTGGTCCCAAGGAATGTTCTTCTCAGAAATAAATGAAGATTAAAACTTTTCAAGAAAATAGACAAGAGTTTTTGATTTATTTCAATAAAGTCTATCATGAATAAAACTATCTTATTATAAATAAAATTATTTGATTTGTAATTTTCTTTGTGATAGTTTTTGGTTTACATAGACTGTGCTTAATTGCTTTTACCTTATTGCTATGTATGTGTATGGATTTTGATTTGGTTTTACTACCTTTAATATTCGATCTCATATTTTGTGAAACCTCATGGTTTGGGTGACTTTTTGATTTAGCGATTAAGTTCTAGCCCTCGTAGGTAGGCTTTATCAAAGGATTATGAGGGGTTCTAATTGAAACAATATGTGAAAAAGTCACAATATGTTGAATCGGTTTTGGTTTAGCATAAAAGCATATTTTTTCGGACCGCTTTCAACTTTTGCTTGTAATTGTTAAAACAAACCTTTTCCTGGTAAAGGTTGAGGTGTGTTGTTATTCTTTTGTTCACGCATAAGGATGAAAATGTGGTGATATTTCAATATCAATTCTCCCGATCGAAGATGCAATCATATCGGGAGAAGTGGATGCAAATTTGAGGTAACAATCTTGTTAGTTAATTGTTTTCCCCTCGTTTAAGAAAAGCCTCGAGTTTATATTATATATTTACTTTTGCTTAACAAAATTTTCTGCTCAATTGATATTTATTCCATTATGTGTGTATGGATGTGTGTTTCAATTGGTTCCGTTAAGAAAACTATTGTTATCTCGCTTTATCAGTGGTGGTATCAATTGTTTAAAAAAATTTTGTTACAATTGATGTGTGTGTGTGATTCAATTGTTCTATTAAGAAAACTATTGTTATCTTGCTTTTTTATGGTATCAATCGCTTAGGCTTACAAAATTACGAAGTAATCATGCGGCTTATAACGTCTATGTTGTTTCACTCTTTCCTGTTGAGGTGAATACTATGCAAGTTGATTTTATTTTGATTTGTATGAATTATTTATGGATTAACGTAAATAATAATGTGTATGGGATTTAGTTGTTTAGTCCAATTTGATTCCCGATAAGATAAACTAAGTTAATTCGATCTTAGTTAGACTTATCGAAGTGAGGTTTCTGCTATTCAAGTCTAATCGGGGAATGCCTAAACAAGAAATGCTAGTTAACTAACCTAGTACTTGTCTTGTTTAAAATTGAAAGGTCTAAGTTTATGGATAATTAGAACTCATGAAGAAAATGGAGTTTATCTTTATTTTGGTCTTATCAAATTGGTTGTTTGTTTTTGAACAACGGCTTAGCAAAGGGACTAATATGCTTATTGTTTTTGGTTTGCTAAACTAAATTGGAAAAAAAAATTATTTCGGACAATTGTTTCTTTGGTAAATATATCAAAATAAGACTACTTGTTTTCGTTTTGATATTGGTTATCGAACATGATGTGGAACCCTCGTGTCTAACTCTATGTGTTGCAAGTCTATTCCCGAGATTTGTAAGATTCTTTTTCGTGTCCTTTATTATTTTTCGCTTTGTCATTTTTGTATAAAAAGGGGGAGAAAATATATGAGTAAAAGGGTGATGCTGGCATTGATATTTATATTTTGGATTAAATCTTAGGGAAAAGAACATTAAGTACCTGAAATGTTTTTATCTAACGAAAGAGGGAAAGCACGTACTAAGGGGGAGTAACATGTCATATGTTTGATATAACAAAGAGATCCGAGGGATTGAATATCTACCTATCTTCCTTAGAGGGGAGTAATAGCTTTGTTATTATAATGTCAACAGCGACATTTTCAAGGATTGAATGTAAGAAGTTTCACTGTGTTGTTGAATCGGGAATCAAGCTATTGTAATGAATTATTGTAATTTGTTTATCCATATGATGATAAGAGTTTTGTCACTAAAATTGACAAAGGGGGGAGATTGTTAGAGCATGGCTCATTGAACCCACCAAACGCTGGTATGTCAAGTTTGGTTGTCATATTTTAGTGAATCAAAACTCATGTTAAGAGTCGCTGATTATGTACTAGAGTTAAACTTCGTATAGGTTAGCTGCTGAAAGTATTAGATATGAGACATTACAAGTATTGCAAAGACTTGAAGATGCGAAGAAGAAAGGAGCTACAACGACAACAATCATCCTTCCACTTGAGGTTAGTGATATTTGACTTGAATCGGTTTCATTCCCTAAATGATCTTTCAAGTCGTGCATATTGAAAACATAATCAAAGCATATTTGAACTCTAGATATACATAGTATTAAGGAATACAATACGAGGTTTATTGCTTTAACCATTAAACTTTGTAGATAAGACATCGCCATAATCATTTGAATGCTATTGTGATTATGTATGGGTGGAGGTGAGGATTTCATCCTAGGGAACAATGTTTACATGTGTTCTAAGGAAGTAAGTCTATAAACTTGTTTGTGAACCGAAAAGGAAATTGCCATGTGGTGTTATTGGTTTTGTTATTCATTGCATATCTTATGAACA
>JAJJWW010010280.1:0-22512 GCA_023531295.1 Papaver armeniacum | reverse complement strand
TGATGTGACCAAAACACTCATGACAAAGATGTGTAGATTCCACCTTAGTCAAATTTAACAATTGTTAAGCGAGTATCGAAGATATGATTGTTTACCTGATTCCCATGAGAAAAAATTACTTTCCAGTTGTGTACAATGCTCACATCCATTGCTGCTTGAAAACAACAATTAAGCCTTTGTCATAAATTTGACTCTGGAAAGAGATTTTTTATTCCATACCTTTTAAGTATACTCATCATGGATTTCAAGAGCCTTTGGGCAGTTTGATGGGTCCTTTCTTTACTAATGCTTAAACAACAACTCTGTCTAAAAATGGCGGACCTCTTTCATAGTCGTTGGAAAAACAAACCATGTGAATGCTTTTAATGTATGCTGCTACATCCAACATCAATAAACCATTGAAGAGGTGATGTTGATTTTAAGCAGCTCCATCTTTATTAGTACTTTCTGTTTAGGGTTTCTGATGGCACGTAAGCCCTTTGGCGCTAAGTTGTTGGTTTTGGTGTGAATACTTGAAGCATTTAGAGCTCTTTTTGAAGGGACATACAAGTATGTTGAAAGTGATTAGAGGAATCATAAAACAAACATGGGCTTGACATTTAACATAAATGGAAGAGGATTCACAGGTCATATAGGTTTATTGACATGCAGCGTTGTTTATCACCGTTCATTTAATACAGGAGAACAGTATGAGTTATTCAAATCCATTAAGAAGTTTTAGCCGTTTCAAATCATAAGCATTGCAATTTCTGTTATGAAATCCGGTTGATCAGATTTGTTCATCAACTTTCCTGGAGAACAACCATTTTGTCAAATCTTCTTCTACGATTGGTTTTAATCAGGTTGACGTTTCACAAGTTTGTGTCCATAGGGGATTGATCGAACAGACATAGGAGTGCCAAACCGTGTTTGCACCTTTCGATACAATTGAAAAAGCGGTCTAACAACCGCAATATTTGGCTTAGTGTCTGTGCGGACAAACTCTATTATAGCACTACAAGAATCAAACCAATTTGATCGGACCTACGATCTAGATAAAAAATATATTAACGAGTTTATATCTCAATCTCTCGATTTGATCTTTACTCGACATATAGAAATATATGAGTCTTATCAAGAGATAACATGGAGATGGTACCAAAGACCAATATCCGAAGTGTCGATCCAATTTAAATCGACAACGAAGGTGGGATGTATAATTGATTTGAACAACACACAACTTTGTGATATTTTCAATTATATAAGCAGATATAGTACTTTGAATGAAATAACGAGACACAGGAATTTTTGTTAACGAAATATAAATGGAAGGCGGAGGACCTAGTCAGTTGAACACACCTTTGTATTAAGCCACTACGACCTCGGACTACAGCGACTCAATTAGCAGTGCGAGCAAGTTTGAACCCCGATAAATCTCATCTTGATCAGAATGCGATTATGCTCTCGCCTTATAAGTCACATTGAGGATACTCGTACGATTCCATAGGCGATCTCACCCACAACTAAGAGGATTCTTTTGTACTATGACCCAAAATTAGGAGCTTTAATAGCTCATCTATCCTGCGGGGAAAAGTCTGATGGCGTCATCCGTCTCCACCGAATAAACGATGATTTTGTTAAGTCTTTTGATAAATTACAAGGTAAGCATGAACCAACCAATAACTAGGACTTATATTCCAGAAGAACAACCTAGTATTAGATCACCTCAGTAATCTTAATGACACTTAGCGAAAAAAGATGATACAGCAGAATCATGATAAGAGGCAAGTGTTTAGCGATTTCTTTTTTATCTTGCACTATCGAGAATGACTACGCAAATCTCAAGCCAAATTATTTCAATTGTACTCGTCGATGGAAACAACAAGATCGATCACACAGCCTCTGAAAAGTAGCGTGATTAAGCCTTTACGATCGGTAAGTCTTTAAGTCGTTAACACAGGTTTTGAAGAAAACCAGGTTAAGGAGGAAAATCGACTCTACCTTATGAAGCTAGGTATCACGTAAAGTGTAGGGATTAGGTTTCAGTTGCTAGAGTTCTCCCATATATAGTCACTTTCAAATGGGTTTTGCAATCAATGTTAGCTTAGTAACAAAGCATTCGTATTCGCATTAGGTAAGCTTGGTTCAGATTCAATATAGTATTTCGGCAGATTTGGATCGAAAACTTAGTTTGTATACACAAGCGAAATGTTCAATTTTGGGTTTATAGGCAAGTGCCCAAACATTAACATTTGTTGGTTCAACAATAGTCAACCAAATAGTTAGCCATATGGTGCTCTCATATCAACCCATATTCTTCTTGACATAACTGGTTCGAAATGACTCAAATGAACTAGTTAGATAGTTGTTATCAAATTTAGACGGTTTTCAAACCTAGAGTTGTTATAAAGAGCATGGGCTTGCTCTTCGTATCTAGCATGGTGTGACCCTTGATTCATTTCTAAGGCTTCTAGACGCCTAAGAATGTCCACCCATAATCAACTCTATCGATCCTATGAATAGGATTTCTAGGTATCTCTGGTTCTCTCATTGAAGCCCATTGCCTAGTTTTTTCTTGCTAACTCGATGAATTCGTCAAACATTTATCTGGGTCTTGATTGGTAAATTCTCCACCACTAATTGTTTCTACCTGCATACGGGTTTCACTATCAAGGCCCTCATATAAAATTTGGGCCATGTGGGCTTTTTCAAAGCCGTGATGTGGACACTGGTATAACAATTCACTAAACCTTTCTCATAATCGTGAAGTTTTTCACCTAGTTTCTGCTTAAAGGTTTGGATAGACTGCCGAACAGCTGCAGTCTTATGGTGTGGGTAGAATTTCTTAACAAATGCCTCTACAAGACCATCCCAGGTGGTAATTGTTTTAGAGGGAATAAAATGATACCACTCCTTGGCTTTATCATACAGAGAGAAGTGAAACAAACGTAACCTAAGCACATCTCTGGAGACATTCGGATAGTTCATTGTGTCACAAATCATTTCAAAGTCTCTTATGTGGGTATACGGGTTCTCATTCTCTAATCCCCTAAACTTACGTAACATGCCAATAGTCTCAGGTCTTATATCAAACTGGACCGTAGAATCTGGTGGAACTACACCTGGGTCACGCACTACCCTAGACGGGTTCAAACGATCCCTAAGGGTTTTTACTGGGACCTCATCCACATTTTCCTTCACCATTTCGACAGAAATATAAGTAATACTAGTGAAGCAAGAAAATCGTGCACATGCAAATGCTGGGCTAACTAATTTAGGTAAGCTTGGGTTACCTACAAATGAAATATACCCAAAGGTACGAGGTCGAGGTTTGTGGACTTTCAGCTGGTAACTCCCATAAGGCCCAAGGCACGGGTTCAGCTTACTAATCCACTAGTTTTCCTAAATTCGGTAGTCTGACGAGATGCAATTGGTGTGTGCAGTGTTTTTTTTTTTTTTTTATATAAATAAAGTACTAAAATAAACACAAACAATATATACAAGAAAATTACAAGTCCAAAAATAAATAAAGAAACTACCAAAAATAAAAGTCCTTAAAAATAAAATCTTCGGCTTTCTCCTTTTATGGCAAGTCCAACCTTTCAACTTCCGTTTCAAGCAAAACCTGCACAATAAAGACAAAAATACCAAAGACGTAAAATAGAACAAAAGAATAATCTAAAAAAAATAAAAATAAAAATATATACAAAACCTAAAACCTAAACCTAATTACAAGTCCCCAAGTGGCCCAAAACTCGATGTAGTTTTAATTGTGGTAAGTAGAGTATCGTCACTTTGACTTGGGAAGTTGTTGATTTCAGGACTTAATGAAAGAAATACTAAAACTAACAAAAAGATTTTAACAATGTTGAGAGATACTGGGACTTAGGATTCCACCAAACTTCACAATCAATTGGTTCATACAATGATTCATAACAATTTTAGCTCTTTTCTAGACTCTATTTCTTTGCCGAAAGTAGATTTTTTAAAGCATTAGATGTAAATCGTAAGCATAGTGCATCAAAAGTTCTTAGACTAAGCATACACTATCAAACAAAATCACAAATAATCAATGAAAATCATAAATCGATTAAAAATCAATGCAAAAGTCATAAGAATCAATTATAGTTACCAAACAATTGTGAACTTGGCTTCCTCCGTCATCCCAAGTGTTGGGGTTTAGCTCCTCATGCTCAAAACGCACCCAAAAGATAGAAACATGGCTCAAAAGGTGTTTTTATTGAAGATATATATGAAAAAGCAGAGATTTGTAACGCTCGTATTGGTGTTACAAGCTGTTACTGTTACAAGTTTCTAAGACTGCCAAAAGAAAACGATAGTTGATTGACACTGTCGTTGAATTTAAGATCGCTGTCGCTGAATTTAAGTCTCGCTCCCCGAGAGTCTCTTTCTTCGTGTTCTTGTAACGACACTTCAAGTGTCGTCTCGCAACCTATCTTCTTCTTCTTTTTCTGCCGCTTTGCAGCCGTGATTTTATGCCTCTCCGCTTCACCCCAAACTCTCCGTATTCCTTCCGGGACTCGAATACCCCCTTTATATACACCACAGTGCCTCAAAATATCTCGAAAATCCTCGTTTTCTTCTTTTCCAAGTTCCGGAATAATCCTTTTTAGGATTTCTTTACGCGTCTTAGTTGTATTATTTCAAAAACATATCCAATTTGATAGAAACAAATAAACAGGACAATATCTTCCCCCGTATTACACGTAACTTCCCCTGTAATAGAATCAAAATTCCGAGAATATTGTACCTTCCCCGTGTTCACGAGATTACGTGAAATCTTCCTTTTTTTACGTTTACAAATCTCTTACCATCCCCGTGTTGTCCTAACAGGCCAATTAGAATCTAATCCAAACGAGAAAACCCGAGTAAATCTTGTCCATAAACTCTGTGAAACAATCCGCCGTTTAACTGAAACCGATGATCAAGCCCTATTTACTCGAACCCAACACCCATATTAACTTTGTTAATCCATAACAGGTCCAGCCCAGTGATTGAATCTCGTTTAAACTCTTCCAAAATCCGATCAAACTTTCACAGGTGAAAACTTATTTTTCCCGCCAAAATGTGTTTCAAACGAGGGAGACAATGGTGTCCCCTTATCCTTCTGTTGGCTTCCCATAGCAGTGGGGTGTGAATAACTCATCTGGGGTGCAAATAGCAGTGGATTCCCCTTAGTAGTTGAGGCGCCCCTTATCCAAACTGAGAGTCCGAATAATAATTTTCTCCCACGAGCACAAATACCACTTTTCGAACCAATTTTCCCGCAAAAGCTTATTTCTCCAAAAACACCTACAAACACATAAAATACCAAAATAAGCGTAAAATCGAGTACTAACATTACAGAGAATTGAGACTAATATAGACACATAAATGCGTCTATCACCAACCTCCGTCGTTAAATGAAAAATCACACCTACTATATGGTTGTCCAAATATTTAATATTAGAGGCACTAAAATAATATGATATTGATATTAAATAGATTGCAAACTTTAAATGTTTCAAAGTATAAGAAGTGCTTCCTATCGAAGATGATGTAATCACGAAATGCACCGATATATATCTTTCTTCGTAAATCATATACTTGCGTTAAGAATCAAGCGGCCAATTCAACTGTTCCTCCTGGATCCAATTCCCTGTAGTTAAGTGAAAAATCACACTCACTGTATATCTGAATGAACATATGATATTAGAGACATTAAAAGAATACACGATATTACTATAAAATGTTGCCAACTCCAAATAGTACAAAACAAATTAAGTGCTTCCCGTTAAGGAAGATGTAACCAAGGAAATGAGATGATATATATTTCTTCCTCATATACTTGCATTAAAAATAGATTGCAAGTGAAAAATCACACTCACTATATATTTGAATGAACATGTGATATTAGAGGCACTAAAAGAATACACGATATTACTATAAAACAGATTGCCAACTCCAAATAGTGCAAAACAAATTAAGTGCTTCCCGTTAAGGAAGATGTAACCAACGAAATGCAATGATATATATTTTTTCCTCATATACTTGCATTAAAAATTAAGCGACCATCTCAGTTGTTCTTTGAGGCTCCAAGTCCTTGTAATTAAATGAAAAATTACACTCACTATATAGTTGAATAAATATTTGATATTAGAGACGCTAAAATAATACTACCTCCCATTTATAGAAAAAGTGATAGTATCTCTTTTCCAAAAACGGAGGGAGTATATGATATTAATATAAAATAACTTTCCTTCTCTAAATAGTACAAAATAGATGAAGTGCCTCCCGTAAAAAAAGATGCAATCAAGGATATACACTGATTGTCCACACTAAAAAAACCATTATTCAATTGTTCATTTATTAAAATTCAATCTTTGATAAATTTGGTTTTCCATTAAAATGGCGTCCCATTTCTATAAATAACACTTATCTAATTTCCTTGTATTTACTGCATTTACTATAAACATTTGCATAATTTCTGTTGCTTCCATGTTATGTAAAAATTTTCTCATCGACCTTTATCAACATTCGAAGTCTTTTGCTTCCATAAAAAAAACTTTTGTAGGTCCTTGTAATAGGTAATATTGCACTCTTAACAATTAAAGCGTTACTGGCCACTTTGCGCTGCTTCCCTTCTGTTGTACATCAGCTGCACAATGGTCTTTCTCCCATATATAATGCTCTGCCTTGCATCTAGAACATCCATAAAATGGTCCCGTTTGATTACTCGTGATTGTTGCTTTAACTGTAAGGATTTCTCCTTGTGTTACATAATTGAAGTACTTTTATTGGCAAAGAGAATCTAAATTGGCTATAGATTCTTTTACTTTTTTTCTTTTCCTAAATGCTGGTCACAATTTTAGTTTATTGTTGGTTTTGTTATGTAGGGATTGTTGGTAACGTCTCTTGTAAAGTAAAATAATACCATTAATCGAAATATTTAAAATACTACAGCTTGCACATTCATAAAGTGTCTGTGGTGATAGGCTTTCCAGTGTACTTACTCAGATGTACTTGCATTCATACAAACTGTTACCTACTTTTATGAGAAACAACTAACATTCCCCAAGTCCCTAACTAATTGGAAGTAATTTACCAACGTTTCTCGTTCTCAAAAAAAAAAAAAAAAAAACATATGCACATTTAAAATATGGAAAATTACTTGGTGTTTTTCAAACGCCCATGTAATTCTTAGTTCATATTTTTTATTTATGTTGAAGAAGATTCATGTTATCGTATCAAAACAGTGTAATACGCAAATTTAGTAGATGTGGCAAAATATATGGCAAATCATATAACAGAACATTGTAGTAACGTCAAATGGATGTGACATCAGAATTATGTTTTCTTATGTTTTCTTTCATGTTAAAATAAAATCTACCATAAAACACACAAGATGCAGTTCATTTTTTGGTGCACTTTTCTTCCATGTTCGTGAATCTCTCGGAGTCACCTTTATTGAATTTGTTCAAAGTTGGAAATCAAGACATCAGACCAGGGTTTAGTCAAAGCCTGTAATTCGCCATGACCTGGAGTTTAGTCAAAGCCTGTAATTCACCATTCCCTTAGCTTCTTATGGTAGTCGCAGTGCCATATCAATACAAACATGCTTCTTTTAATTATTATTTGTATTCGTGTTTTTACCTCCTTTTCCAGCATTAGTTACTAACAGAGCAACAAAAAGATCCGAACTTCAATGTTCACCACCACAAAAAATTAATTAAACCAGATGACAAAGATTCATGTCCCACTGTGCTCTGACTCAACTTTAGTTTCACGGTTGGTACACCATGGATCATCTAATAAATTCATAGCTGTTTTACTACTTATATTTGTTTAAGGTAGACGGATTCATATTTCACGGAATTTAATGGGAAAAATAAATGAAACATGAGCTGAATTATTATTAGTTCGTGTACTCGTGTCGGACGACACCAAAACAAAATTTAATGGTCTTATAAAAAGCTTAAGACCATCTTTAAATTAAGAAAACCAGTGTACATCGAAAGTGTTTGTAACCAATCTCCGTGTAGTAATCAGATTAGAATTAAGAAAATAAAAGTAACTAATTATAGTGATTTCATGACCACCACCAACTTGGACAGATTCCACTGATACGATTAAATTATTTCTTGGAGATGTCTGGCCTGGCCAGCCTCCACGGAAAAATAAGTCACACCCTTTAATTACCTGGCCCTATCCTACCAGGGGCAACAAACACATAATTCACTGCGGATATGACATATTCAGTCATCGATGCATCTTGCGTAAATTTGATTTTTCCCCTCGTTAGCTACTCCATTTGATGACTTCTTACTTTCCAATTTTGTAACTGTGAGGAAAGAAGAGAAAACATACAATAATAGAGTTGTAAGCAAAATACATTGGCAAGAAAATGTTGATTAATGAAGCAAGAAAATGTTAATTTCCATTAATGCCAAGAAAATGAAAAGCACCAAACTGAATTTGCACCTGTTTTGAGCGCTCGATAACCTGATCATTTTTGTGCATAATGTTCTTTCCAGCATCGATAATATAGCCTGATCAGTTTCATCCATACGCTTCTTTGCGGCATCAATAAGCTCTTGTTTGGACATTGCTAGAGCGTTATTAATTCATCGAATCAGACTATCATTACCAAAATGAAAATAAATAAATAAATAATATCATCTGATATTGTTAGACAATCAACAACAGTAAGTAAAAATGAAAAGAAAAACTCTCCTACTCGTCTCCACTTTTTATTAACATCAATTACAACATCCTTGTTCACTCGTTTCACTCGTTACAGATGATATAGGTTTGGCATCTATATTACGTCTTCTTTCCCCCATATACACCATTATTTTCTCGTCACGAATAATGGAAATTAGCGATTCTGAGAGATACTTTGTATTGATCACCTACCTTAAAAACAAAAGAAAAGCTTGAGTGTAGGATAAAAAAGGCCAAAAAGTAGTCGAACCCGGTATTCTGGTTTCCATAAAAATAAATTCTATGTAGGAAACAATATCAAATCAATATCTTAAAAGATTCAATACATTTTTGTAAGTGATTTTTATAATTTTGGATAATCACTTTATTTATGGATATTTACTTTAAAGGTTTTTTATCCTAAAATAACTCAAAACTACAATTAATTTAAGGTTCTTTTTTTTTACTTTAAATTAATTCAAAAAAAATTTAATTTTTTTTCACCTTAAATTAATTTGAAAATTTAGCCTAAACAATTTTCGTAGTTCATAGATTTTATACCAAAAAAATGATCCAAAATATAATTCAGATTTTTTTACTCTATATTTATTGGATTTTTTTTTAACTCACAATAACGGGTTAAATCCTTTGAAATGATATTAATAATAATTAATAGATTTTTTCTACCTTAAATATGATCCAAAAAATATAAATCAGATTTTTTTTACTCTATAATTGTTCCCGCCTCTGTGGACATGGCAATACTTCATCTAACATTAGAAATGAGAACACTAAGCATAATACAGTTAGCTATTAAAAAATCCATTTTAAAGATCAAGGAAGCTAATTGTATTAATGGTACATCTTCAAATGTATACTTTTTCCCTTTGAGAGACCTTGAAAAATCCCGAAAAAGGATTAACATTGACTCAAATTTAAGCATTTATTCTCTGTATTATCCACTCAAACGCAACAAAACTAAAATTTTCGAACATACCATTCAAAGATTGAATAAAAAAAATGATTAACCCGCTGAGTATTCAGATGTTTATCGTGTTGCATAAACAGAATCTCGATCGGTGTACGATAGTCATCGGTTAACATATTTGCGAGTTAATGTATACCTTATGATAGTTTATTATTACCACCACAAAGCTCCAAAAGAAC
Source organism: Papaver armeniacum (assembly GCA_023531295.1). Taxonomy (NCBI): domain Eukaryota; kingdom Viridiplantae; phylum Streptophyta; class Magnoliopsida; order Ranunculales; family Papaveraceae; genus Papaver; species Papaver armeniacum. The sequence goes on along the minus strand of JAJJWW010010280.1, from coordinate 12,663 downwards.
CAACATCAACAGCAACCGGTTGCCCAAAATAATCATTCATTTGAGGGTACATGCTGCAACAACAACAACAACAACAACAACAAAAGATTAGGCAATAAAATCATAGATAGAAAAAAATAGGGTAAGAAAAATCAAAACCCAAAGAGAACAGAAAAGAAAAAAGCTAGGTGAAGACAATCAGTATGCATTGCTTTATATAGAGAGCAATAACCGAGAAATTTCACAAAAGAAAAACTATTTTAGGAAACACATAATAATCAACACCATAAAAGTTATGCAGTTTTTATATTTTTTTGGTATATATGTTATGCTTTTGGATAGCCGCAATTAATTGTAGCAATATTTTTTCGTGCAAAGAATATATAACATATTCTATAAGTCTAGTCTAGGAATAAAAATCTTTTTCTAGATAATTAATCTGATTTTTCCGTCACTCGAAATATAAATATTAATCTAATACATTAATTAATATAGTAATTTTTAGATGTTGTTAGATTTTAATTAAAAATACTCGAAATATAAATATGAATTTGATTTTTTTAGATACTCGAAATATAAATATTAATTGTTGTTAGATTTTATTTTTTATGGATTAGGCGTTGCAATTCAAAGAGGTGTTGGAGCACAGCTTGTCGCTAGGTTACCGACCAAAAGCTCAGGTACTCTAAACATAAATATTAATTTAACTTTACCATATTAACCATTGGCTTTGTTTATATTAGTAAATTAAATGTATTAATAGACCCCGTAAGATTGTGTTCATGTATATAATTAAATTTTTTTCAGATACTCTAAACATAAATATTAATTCAAAATATCAACTAATATAGTAATTTTTAGATGTTGTTAGTAATTTTTTGTAGATGTTTATCATTAATATTAAAAATTAATATAGTCATTTATAGATTTTTTTCCTTATAAAAGATTCAACAAATACAAATTTTATTATTTTATTCCATAAATATGTTGAATTAATTTTTTTTATTTTAATCATAAATGCAAAATTAATATACTCCCTCCGTCCTAAATTTTTAGTCCGCTTTGACTAAGTCAAGAATTTAAGGAGACTGAAGGAGTGTACAAAACTACCCTTATTAAATGATATATTATTACTAAAATTAAAAGGAGCATATGGAGTATGTAAGAAAAATACATTGATAATTATAATATTTATAGAAATATTTAAATAGAAGATAAAAATAAAAATCTTTATGTATTGATTTAGTAGATTTGTTTCCTATTGAGGAAAATATCATTTAATATTTAGATTGGTGATATTTAAAATAATCTTATAATTGTAAAAGTTTGAAGGATATATTTGAGAGTTTGACTAAAACATATTACTATAAACAGAAGCTGGATAGTATTTTAGGACAGACGAAAATAGAATAGAGGACAAAAAATTTAGGACAGAGGGAGTAGTAGTTTTCTTTACCATTTCCAGATTTTTTTTTCCTTACAAAAGATTTTTGTGGCATCTCCCCTTCTTCTTTCAACATCAATGACATTGCCCCCCGTCCCATGCACTCTTTGGCAATTACTTACTTTGATGTTGTTAAGAAGGAGATCCCTACGAAGTTCACCTTGTCTGTCTGTGATGTTAATTTGTGGAAATGTAACAAGCTGGCTCATGCTCAAGACTACTTAAAGGCAATCCCCATCCAAGGGATTAACCAATGCTTAGGGGCGAGACAGTTCAGTGCTATCCTCTGCTATAGACTTCGTATTCCTTTATTTGTGGAGAATAGCCTGTGTCCAAGATGCAAAAGGGAAATGGATGTTTTTGGCGATCATGCTTTGCATTGTGCTAGTGATGTTGGGCTTAAATTCAGGCACGACCTGGTAAGAGATGTTTTGGCCGATATTTGTTATAAATCAGGTGTGGCTGCTAGGAAGGAGGTGTTATTGGGCTTCTTGTCTGATGAGAACACTGGCCTAAGACCTGCAGACTTATTAGTGTACAACTGGGAGAATGGCAGTAATGTGTGTTTTGATGTTACTGGGATCTCCCCTTTTGTGAGCGGTAGTAGGAATAACTTCACACCCGGTCATGCCATCACTGCTGCCATCACTCGCAAATGTAAGAAGTACTTGGAGAAGTGCACTGCGCACGGATACGATTTTGGGGTCATGGCCTTTTCAACTCTGGGTGAACTCGGGGATGATTTTGTTGTCTTTTTAAAGAGGTTGAAGAACTGTTTAGCTAGTCATGATGCCAATTCTAAGATTGGTAACATTCTTTTTACTAGGGTTGGTATTGCTATTCATAGGGGTGTTGGGGCTCAGCTTGTTGCTAGGCTCCCAACTAGCTTCTTATGTAATAATTCCTTTGAGGAGGATTCTTATTTTAATTAAGTACTAGTATGTAACCCGTGCTACGCACCGGGTCTGGTGGGGATTTCCGATTGGTGTGGCGGGGCTTCGCCCCGCTCCCGTGGCCCAAATTCATGGAACATCTTTAAAATAAACATGCATTTGGTTATTAGAAATAACAAAACGTAGTATTGTTGCAAGCTTCTTAAAATATTTCGAATCTTCAGCTTTCTTCGATAAACCGAGACGTCCAACCGGCATGCATATCACGTCGCATTATTGATAAAGTACATCTCATTATATCACATATTCTTATATTTCCTTGTTCTTTGATTCATTAAAACTTATTCTTTACAAAATTTCAACATTAATTAGAGCACACTTTTTCTAGAGTTGTGATCAGTTCATTCCAAAACACTAATAGTTTCCACCACTCATTACTAAATTTTAATATTAGACCATACTTTTTTTGGAGTTGTGATTGGTTAATTCCAAAAGACAAATAATTTCTTCCGCTCATTATATATTTGGGGTTCACTTAAAACATACTTAAGATCCCGTATCTATTCCGTGTGGTAATGCATGTTCCTATAGAGTGCAATGAAAGTATAATAATAAAATATCAAGAAGAAACATATTTAATTCAAAATAATTAAATATATTAATTTGATTTAAGTGATGAACGATAATCTCAAAAGTATTATCTTGAAAAACAAACAAACAATGATGCATAAATTTGCCTAAAATTTTGATAGTCAATGAGAACACTTGTCAATTTATTAAAAAAAAGAAAAATGAGAATACTTGTCCTCCTTATCATCTTTAGCTTAGTTTGGAAAGACCCGTGAACGAATTTGTGTCAGAAAATAAAAATAATATATGATTTATATATAGTCTCTTAAAGGAAATTTTTTATAAAGGCTAATATTTGTGTCAAGAAATTCTAAGTTTCTTGTAGTTAGAAGGTTCTACTCATGTAACAAAATGCACAGACTCCTTTAGTATTTTGAAAATGGAACTCAACTGGTTGATCATTATGTTATTTATACATGAGAGACAAAAATATGTAATTCCTTGTTTTGACAATTTAACCTGTCTCAACCATTTGGTGTTGGATGAGTTTCTCGGGCTAGCTCGCTATTTAGATTCTAAGCCATTATAGTCTTTAACATCCACTGTCTAGAGATGCAAGCTATGAGCACAGAAACAACATCAAGTTAGCAAACATTCATAGTAATTTGTGGGGTAGTTCTGTCGTGTATGGTAGTTCCCCCTTCTTTGTGAGTTGGATGACTTGGATACTCCGTCGACCCTTTCACCAAATTGTCTACCACTTTGTTAGTTGCCAGGTAAGTGTGTAAATCTCCAAAAAGGCTATATTTCAACACCATCGCCAACCTATAATGATGATAGTATTTTTGGTTGATAAATCATCATAAGTCGACTAATTGACTTACTCAAGCAAAGGTAAGCATGTTGTAAAAATACTTCGTGCTTTTTCCAGTTACAACCTATAACAACGTATGCATTAGTACCCAAAACATAAGTTTAAATGCTTACAAATTTTCCCGAGTATTGGCAATGTTGGGTTCGTGGTCCTTGCACAAAGAGTTATCTTACATGCCATCTATGAAAGTCGAACCCACAACTACATGATTGAAGCCGTGCATGTGCTTTTACCATCAATATATGTATGTGCAGTACGACGTCAACATTTTAACTTAATTTTTTTTTTCTAATTTGTTTAAATAGTGTTATGTATCTCAAATTTTCTAGGTTTTCGGTTCTCTAATTACTCCTCCAACACATTTGTAGCAATAACATGGTTCATTGGAAACGCATACAAAATTTTAACACATTTGATTCTTCATATGACCATTAAGGAGAAATATGCAATTACCTTGTCAACAAAAATGTTGTGTCAGTGAATTTAAAATTCAACTTCATTATGTCAGCCAAGATTTATTTCATACTGTCAAGTAAAATAGTCACATTTCCCCAATGTATACATTCGATATATAAATAAGTTATTAGACTTCCTGGCTCCTTTAATTATATTCTCAATCAAATCTATGTTCCGCGGTCCAAGGAATTTATTCATTCACTGTCGTCTACACCTTTTCCAAGAAAACTTTCTCATGATATTTCAAGAGGCAGCTGGTTATCAACTGCCTCAATACGAAGGAGAAGGCGGTTCTTATAAGTTATTAACTGAATGTCAATTGGAAAGGACTACAAGTATTCCATGGAAGGAGTTCTTCGATTTGATATGAGAAAGCAAAAACCTTTTCACGAAATTCATTCCTTCATATGATCGAGGGAACCACGTCCCAATTGGGATAAATACTACCCCATAAATCAAAACAAACCTGAATCAAACAGATCAAAGAAGAACTATATCAATTTCCGTGTTTAAAGAAAAAAAAGAAATTTTAATGAACATTCTGTCTTAAGAACTTTAACAGTATAAATTTGATCCATAAGACTGCAAACCAACATGAGTCACCACACCAATAAAATGAAGCCATATACCTGCAAATGTACATGAGTCTCCCTGAGAAATGTCACGAAACAAACTTTGGTACTCTTTCCACATAATCATCGTTTATCAATGCACACATAGAACTGGAACAGGGTCAAACCCGATCAATAATGCAAGATCAACAACTACTTCAGTATCCTTTCCTATACCTCCAAAAAAAAAAAAAAATTCCTGGACAATTTAATAAATAAATCCTTGATTTCAGAGTTTTTTTATGCAAGAGTCCATCTTAATATAATGACATTTCCATGCTATACACAGAATAGCCTAAATTGCACAGAGTAGTCGTCCATTTGAAAGGATTAGTGGTTTTATACATGTCATACACACCAGATCTACAAATTATTATGTCTCAGGGAATTATTACCCAAGTATCCAATCGGTGATAAATAACACATTTATTGTGTGGTTTGAAATTCAACTAAACTATTAGCTAGGTGTATTATATTATCCTCCCCTAGATTTTCAACATTTCCATTTGAATTTGTACACTCTTGACATTGAAAATCAAATAAACACATATCGAATCCATGTATGTAAAAATCTTTAATGCAATAAACTTATCAATCTAAAACCAAACTCCAAATCATTTCAAATCATATCGTAGCCTCACCATGAGTTAACAATGGGGTATCATCCAACTCACCAAACCCTCTAATTTTCTTATTATAAGTTTATTGCCTTCTGTTTTATGTGTACAAATTAAAAACATGTCAAGAACATAATAAATGCATAAAGCACACTAACCTAACCCATAGAATATATTTGTTAACGACTCTAAATTTCTCGTTGTATTCAGTGGAGATTGAGAAACTAACTCTTGAGTAGCCTAATCAACAATTGTAACACTACGATAACTAAAAATATTAATGAAATATTTGATCTTTTCTTTTTTGATACATGATGGTGTTCAGGGTGTAGGCAATGTCCATATCTACTATAATGTTGGTTTCAATAAGATCCTCAATTGCAGACATGTCACCTTTTTGTTATGATGTGGTGGATATATTCTCAAGTCTTTCAAGTTAATCCAATATATACCAAAATGGAAGAGATAAATAGATAAATCTGGTAAATCCCCTTTGTCGACTTTACAAAATTGGCCAAACAGAAGCCTAATTATAATAACAGCATAAGATAAAAGGATCACTTACCTGATCGATTTTTTTTTTCTTTTTTGTTTTCTTTTAATCGATCAATAGGAAGAACCAAGGTGAAGTTACTATTCATATTGGCTTTTGTGAACAATGTACCAACATCGCTTGTGTTATTTGTAAACTCACTTCCAAGTTCTCGAATGTATTGTTTCTGGTTCCTCAAATATGTATAATCAAAAGAACCAAGATATTAAAAATCTCTTTAGCCGCAGCGAAGCACAGCACCCGTTGCCAGGTGCGTTAGAACATCTTCAAAAAGTTCTTAATTAATCTTATAATTTTTAATGGATAGGAAAGTTTAATACCCTTAAGAAGTTAAACTATCTCTTTGAACAACCAAACTATGCTATATGTATAGTCTAAAGAAACTTGCACATGTCGAAAGTATAAATGAAACTTGAAGTTACCCATCAAAGAATTTTGTGTTAGAAATGCTAAAATAATATGAAATCTACTTTGTGGCCAATATAAGCATCAATTCTTTGTATAGCCAAAATTTTGTTAGAACTGTAGCCAAGCCGGAAAGGATTTCAAAAGTTATTGGTTGATCAATCACCATCCTATTAATCATCATTCATACAGAACCATCAAGGCATGAGAATTGCAAAGGACCTAATTTCTTGTAAATTGTTTGGGTTTTGTCTAAATCAACATGAGAAACAAAAAGAAAGCTTAAATTAGAAATTGTATAGTATAATTGATGCACAATTATCATCTATTAAATTAATTTTGCATAACATTTTTCCAACACCACTGCGTGAGACCATTGTTGATTTCTTATACGTTTGACACACAAAAAGAAAGAATAAGATTGAACATAACTGGACTCAAATAAAATGTACTCCAAGTTTAAAGAGTGTCAGTTGGTTTATGTTAATTCCAATAAACACCAGGCTAAAATAGTCCAAATCTTAATCCTACTTTTGAGTTGTACCCGCTATGATCACAGTAAAGGCCATTGTTTCATCGCTTTAAGCTTGATTCACAATAAGCGGGTTTTATAACTTATATTACAAATGATGCAACCAACCCAAAAAATGGTAACCATTGGCCTAATCATAATAGAGATGATATAACCATGTTTAGCATAACAAATCATAATCGAAAAATAGCAAAATAGACAGTAAAATCAGTTTTTTTTTGTATAAGTCAACACTCGATTTATCAACTTTACAAAAATAAATTGTTATCCTAGATTCACCTGAAAATCATAAGATGAAAGGGATGTATCACTTTCGCAAAGCTAGAAATACACAGTACTTCGACTCACTAAAAAATCCGTTTCTCGAGACTAAAGTGGCAAAACAAAGGAAATTGGAAAAAAATATTGACAAACTTATGTATCAAACTATACACAATTTTAGTTTTGTGAAATATAACCTATAATCAAACCTCCATAACCCAAAATTAAAAAATCACAGATAACCAACACCAAATCAATTGAAGCCTATATAACAAATAAAGGAGGAACCTTTCCCCCCAAAACAGAAAAACAATACATTGAAGAAAGTAGACTAATGAAGCATATACCCAGCTGCAGGAAGAGGGGTAAAAATAAAACAAGGTAGACTATTCTCTATCAAATATATACTCATGGAAGTGGGTGTATTTTAAAGATGAACACAACAAAATACCATTATGCATCTCCCTGCAAAACCACGATCAAGACCTGCAAACCTCTACTTAAATTCAAATGTGTATATTAGATTTCTGCATTTATTACCTATTTTTGGGGGATACTCATTGTTACGACGACTGAACTACTCTTACGATAAACTTTTTTTTTACTATTAAAATGATTAGAAACCTAAACCATGTTGAACAGGGTTCTATGAACAACGTATATTTTCTTATTCAGCATGCACTACTTAAGGTATGGTGAGGAGTAGAAGCTATTGGAAGGTTATGTTATCCGGTAAACCAGAACTATATGTTCATTTTTTTTAACATGAAGAGACATGGTCATTTATAGTGATATATCTGATTGACATACCAATGTATCTTAAGGCTTAGGGATCTATTTATGATTCTTATAATCGTGATAAATTAACCAAATGCCAGGGGAGGCTAAGTTCCTAATATTCTCACATAAATTAGGCATTATATATAATGAAACCACATGTTAAACCCCGCACCAAGGACACAATTTTATAGTTAGTTACTTTTTTTTTATCAGTAATTTTGGTGCTACCGAGTTTCGAACTCAGTTCACTGGTATCATCACCCAGTAACTTTACCACTGTAACAATTTTATAATTACTAATAAACGGAGAAGGACTACATTAAGCATTCACAAACATGTAAAGTACACTTCACCTGTCGTAGATATCCACCGACAACTGTTAATTAATTTAGCAGATGGTTTAGGTCCTAAGTAATCGTATGTAATCAAGAGAGTTAAAACAAAACATAAAAATTATCAGTTGCATAAACACCACACCTTGAAACACTACACCTAAACTACATATAAACTTAAAGACCAATAAATACACTACATCTGAAAATTATCAGTCGCAATTGGATGTTCAATTACTCAGATCTGCAAATATATTGTGGATGTTTCTCTCAATCGAGTAAGTCGGTTACCACTGTATTCTTAAAAGTAGCATATCTCTCAAACCATATGTCAGAGCTTTGGTATAAGCGAAGAAGTTAATGGTACTGACGAATTCTACCCAATAACCCGATTGCCTCAACTAATGGAAAATCTTCTTGGTATTACGAATATCAGGTATCGTTGAATATTGTTCCATTATAACCACGATAGAGTTAAAACCTCTCTGTAGACTGTAACCTCCAGCACCATCCTTTTCATTTCCTCATATCGTTGATAATAACAAACCTAATGAGACCACAAAACTTAACTCGAAATCAGTATTATGATCATTTTTCGAAATTCCTTACTTGGTACTCTTTAAACATAGGTCAAGCTTTGTTATTCACTAAATGATCGGTTACAAAAGTTCATGTCCCAACTCTTGCATGGCCCTACATGACACAATTCTATAGTACATATAAAAATGAAACATATGTACTCCATTTCTGCCCCTGGAAGAAAGGATGCAACCTCTAAACCATTTATTCTGTGAAATTTGTTAAGAAAATACTTAAGAAAATACAAAATCTTTATGGAAAACCCACATGAACCATAAGAAGCTTCTGCAAATGCAAGATATTTGATCCAAAGACTAACACTAACATAAGACTATTGATAGTTACATTCCTCTGTGCACCTATCAATAGTCTTATGTCATGCGATTTATATTTCTAATTACTCTTGTACTTAGTGTCCTGAACTTTAGATATACAAACTCTTTACGCAAGCTACAACAGTGTAATCGCATCCATAGAAATAGCTTGTCTTTCAGATTCATGTGGAAGTTTGGTTTGTAGGTCCATACCCATGAAAATCGTAACTGAATTGGGTTACTATGTATTTGTCTAATTATAAAGGCCTCAAGGGCAACAATATTAAACAAAACCACACTAACAAAATGCCATAATGGGACTGCAAGACCAACAATAGTACGTACCCGAATTAAGGACTGAGCAGGTACATGGTGTGCATTATTTTTTCGTTTCTTTGATATTACAAAGACAAAGAAATCATTTTCAAGTACCCAGATAACATAATGCAACATCTGTACTCCATTTCTGCCCCTGGCACAAAGGACGCAACCTCTAAACCATTTATTCTGTGAAATTTGTTAAGAAAATACTTAAGAAAATGCAAAATCTTTATGGAAAACCCACCTGAACCATAAGAAGCTTCTGCAAATGCAAGATATTTGATCCAAAGACTAACACTAACATAAGACTATTGAAAGGTACATTCCTTTTTGCACCTATCAATAGTCTTATTTCATGCAATTTATATTTCTAATTACTCTTGTACGTAGTGTCCTGAACTTTCGATATACATACTCTTTACGCAAGCCACAACAGTGTAATCGCATCCATAGAAATAGCTTGTCTTTCAGATTCATGTGGAAGTTTGGTTTGTAGGTCCATACCCATGAAAATCGTAACTGAATTGGGATACTATGTATTTGTATAATTAATAAGGCCTCAAAGGCAACAATATTAAACAAAACCACTCTAAAAAAATGCCATAATGGGACTGCAAGACCAACAGTAGTATGTACCTCAATTAAGGACTGAGCAGGTACATGGTGTGCATTAATTTTTTTGTTTCTTTGATATTACAAAGACAAAGAAATCATTTTCAAGTACCCAGATAACATAATGCAACATCTGTACTCCATTTCTGCCCCTGGCACAAAGGACGCAACCTCTAAACCATTTATTCTGTGAAATTTGTTAAGAAAATACTTAAGAAAATACAAAATGTTTATGGAAAACCCACCTGAACCATAAGAAGCTTCTGCAAATGCAGGATATTTGATCCAAAGACTAACACTAACATAAGCCTATTGATAGGTACATTCCTTTTTGCACCTATCAATAGTCTTATTTCATGCAATTTATATTTTAAATTACTCTTGTACGTAGTGTCCTGAACTTTCGATATACATACTCTTTACGCAAGCCACAACAGTGTAATCGCATCCATAGATAAAGCTTGTCTTTCAGATTCATGTGGAAGTTTGGTTTGTAGGTCCATACCCATGAAAATCGTAACTGAATTGGGTTACTATGTATTTGTCTAATTATAAAGGCCTCAAGGGCAACAATATAAAACAAAACCACTCTAACAAAATGCCATAATGGGACTGCAAGACCAACAATAATATGTACCCGAATTAAGGACTGAGCAGGTAAATGGTGTGCATTATTTTTTCGTTTCTTTGATATTACAAAGACAATGAAATCATTTTCAAGTACCCAGATAACATAATGCAACATCTGTACTCCATTTCTGCCCCTGGCACAAAGGACGCAACCTCTAAACCATTTATTCTGTGAAATTTGTTAAGAAAATACTTAAGAAAATACAAAATGTTTATGGAAAACCCACCTGAACCATTAAAAGCTTATGCAAATGCAAGATATTTGATCCAAATACTAACACTAACATAAGACTATTGATAGGTACATTCCTGTTTGCACCTATCAATAGTCTTATTTCATGCAATTTATATTTTGAATTACTCTTGTATGTAGTGTCCTGAACATTCGATATACATACTCTTTACGCAAGCCACAAAAGTGTAATCGCATCCATAGAAATATCTTGTCTTTCAGATTCATGTGGAATTTTGGTTTGTAGGTCCATACCCATGAAAATCGTAACTGAATTGGGTTTCTATGTATTTGTATAATTATAAAGGCCTCAAGGGCAACAATATTAAACAAAACCACTCTAACAAAATGCCATAATGGGACTACAAGACCAACAGTAGTATGTACCTCAATTAAGGACTGAGCAGGTACATGGTGTGCATTTTTTTTCTTTGTTTCTTTGATATTACAAAGACAAAGAAATCATTTTCAAGTACCCAGATAACATAATGCAACATCTCGTACTCCATTTCGCCCGGCACAAAGGACGAACCTCTAAACCATTTATTCTGTGAAATTTCTTAAGAAAATATTTAACAAAATACAAAATCTTTATGGAAAACCCACCTGAACATTAAAAGCTTTTGCAAATGCAAGATATTTGATCCAAATACTAACACTAACATAAGACTATTGATAGGTACATTCCTGTTTGCACCTATCAATAGTCTTATTTCATGCAATTTATATTTCTAATTACTCTTGTACGTAGTGTCCTGAACTTTCGATATATATACTCTTTACGCAAGCCACAACAGTGTAATCGCATCCATAGAAATAGCTTGTCTTTCAGATTCATGTGGAATTTTGGTTTGTAGGTCCATACCCATGAAAATCGTAACTGAATTGGGTTTCTATGTATTTGTATAATTATAAAGGCCTCAAGGGCAACAATATTAAACAAAACCACTCTAACAAAATGCCATAATGGGACTACAAGACCAACAGTAGTACGTACCTCAATTAAGGACTGAGCAGGTACATGGTGTGCATTTTTTTTCTTCATTTCTTTGATATTACAAAGACAAAGAAATCATTTTCAAGTACCCAGATAACATAATGCAACATCTGTACTCCATTTCTGCCCCTGGCACAAAGGACGCAACCTTTAAACCATTTATTCTGTGAAATTTCTTAAGAAAATACTTAAGAAAATACAAAATGTTTATGGAAAACCCACCTGAACATTAAAAGCTTTTGCAAATGCAAGATATTTGATCCAAAGACTAACACTAACATAATGTAGTTGCATGAAATCCTACACTACACCCCTCACTAGAATATACACAATTAAGTCATTTTAAGATGAATGATTATGATTTCAATTGATTGAATACTTGAATCTTTACAATATGAAATAGAAATGAGTTATAGAATTACAATCACTCTAAAACTTTCTCTCCTAATGACTTGCTTAACAATTCAAAAGAACTCTCTCCTCAACAGACTTACTCAACCCTTTATATAGGGTAGTACACAATGGATGACAGCTAAGCTGTTGTAGTAGCAGGATTTCCCACACTACACCCCTTACTCGATTTTGCTTAATTAATCCATTGGAAGATGTAGGATCAAGAACATTTATTGATTGAATTCATGAAGTGTTTACACAGAAAATAGAATTACACT
>JAJJWW010010279.1:0-63730 GCA_023531295.1 Papaver armeniacum | reverse complement strand
AAAATCTAGCTAAAAGTGTTTTAGCATAAGTTTTGAATAAAAATATTTAGACGTAGTGACGATCCAATTTAAAATTAGTATATTTTTTTACTGCATTTTTGGTGCACTATGCTCGAGCTAGATTCAAGCATACATCTCTTATGAAAGCAATTTTCCGCCACTGGGATCCTTATTTTGCAAATAATAAGTAACATCATGATTTATCCATTTTTTGGTCAGAATCGTTTGAATCTGATCGAAATCACTTGACTCATCTAGATCTAACTCAATGTGTTTGTTTTTTTGAGTTTGATCTTACTCAACTAATTCAAAAAAATATGCAAGTCAATAGCTTGCTCCCATGAGTCAGAGATATTTTAATCCCAGACTCAGACTAGTCCAAGTGTCACGAGTCGGATTTGACTCAAACTTGAAGATAAATGGCCTAACAAGTAACATCTGACCCATGCCGAGTCGGAGGCCGAGACAGATCCAAATGACGTGTCAGCTAAAAGACAAACACACTGGAAGTCGCATTTATAACACAACAGGTAAAAGAAACGGATTTTCTTACATTACAACATCTCCAGTGGATTAGCATGACATATTAAGTCACACAACAAACTTGCCGTATAAAATCATAGGGCCGAGTTTTAGAGTACTAAACACTAGAAAAGGCAGTGTCAATTCTAGACATGCTTTGTACATTACTAACCTAATCAATGGTACAAAGTTTGTTATTTACAATTGTATGTTGAAATGCTTTGTTTCATCACCTTTCAATAGTGAAAATGTAGAATTTGAAAATCTATCACCATATCTAACACTCACCTTATACTCACCTAGAAATCCATAAAAGCTAAATGAACCATACTCATCTGTTTGATTAGTTATTTCCCTGGTATTCCATTCTTGCAGAAGTTTATCGACAACATCACCTGTTGGAAGATTGCGAAGATCATTATCCGTCAAACACATTTGGTAACACCCGTACGGATGGATTGCAGACCAAAGCATTATACCATTTACAGATGGGTGTGAAAATGCTTCTCTCAGTACTTGTTCCAAATACACTGCTTGTTTTTGTTTGTCGAAGCTCTTGCTAATATCAACCTCTGTTAACCAAATAGGCAAACCTAATGTAGCCAACTTATCTAATGTTGCTCTCATTAGAGGAAGATTTGGAACACTGAAATGACCTTCTAATCCAATTCCACCCATTCTAATATCATCTCTTTTCAGATCTTTTAACCTTGAGATGAATGTATCCACAGTTGACTTGACATCTGAGCAAGTTTCGACAACATTAAACTCATTCATGAATAGAGTTGCTAATGGGTCTGCTTTATGTGCAGTTTCAAAGAAACTCAATGTAGCATTTTGGCCTAGTTTTTCCTCGTAAAAGTCGAAATGAAGCATTTCATTGCTTACATCCCAATGTATGAAGTCTCCTCTATATTTATGCATTAGACTTTGTATACGCGAATTAACAGCAGACTGTAACTGGTCGCTGGTTAGGTTGCGAACCCATGCAGGAGTGTAAGCAGGATCTTCCCAAAAGATATTATGGCCTCTGACAGCAATCTGGTTTGCCCGAACGAACTCTAACATCTGGTCCGCTAATGTGTAGTTTAGCTTGCCTTGTTCAGGTTCTGTTGTGTACCATTTCAGCTCGTTTTCAAATACTGCGACGTTGAATCTCTCGGCAAACCATTTCTGACAATGCCAAGTAAAAATGCCTCAGTAAGTGACTATAGTTAAGCTCATATACTTTCATATTAGAATTTTGTATGTTCTTACCTGGTAGGACAAGTTTCCTAGAATGGTGTTTGCTATTGCAGAGCCAAATGGAAACTCTTTCGAAATTTGATCAACTATTATCTGAGCTCCTTGTAGTCTAGTTCCATTTTTGGCTGATACATGAATGGTGACTGCACGTTTTCTTTCCTGTACAGATAGAAACATTGACTCATTACTAGTTAGAAAAAGGGAGGCTTTAAGAATTTCAGCCTACCATTAGAAAAAGCGGACTGTTATTATTGTCAGTCACTAGGAATCTATAGCTGTTGGGGTAGTGCACGCACAAATTAGACTAAATTAAAACATTGAGCAATTAACCACATACACTGTTGATTCTGTAATCTTGGTTTGATTTCCATTGCTGATCAGTGAATGGCTGCAAAGATGAACTTGCTATCGATATATCAATTCCTGAATCCTCAGAATTCTGCAATATTTGAAAGAAAAAAAAGATTGTTTCTTTTTTTATATAAGCAAATATGCAATCAAGAAAGTTAGAGACACCACAAAAAGTAAGTGGTAAAATCAAATTTTATTAAGAAGCATTACCTGGAAGTATATTACGGATAAATTCAACGGGGAGTGGATTTCGAAACCGCCTTTAAGAAATGACCAGCATCCTTTCTTAGCCAAGACAGAACCAATGCACTTAAATGATGAATTTTCTGACCAGAAATTTGCTCTTATGATAGCAGACTCTATTTTACCATTGATCTTTACCCAGCCTGTTTATATTTCGTTAATCAATTTGCATTAAACTATAATCACTTGAAATCCTGAAGTCAATTCATTAAACTACTGTTAAACATAAACACTGTATACCAATGGGTGATGAATGAAGTGGCCCAGGATATTTCTAATCTGGAATAACTACCTCCAATTGTTATGTCGCTATTCAGCGTCACGACTCAGCATTACACACAATGCAATAAGGCAAATTTTTTTCATCAAAAAGCTGATAAAAATTCAGAGATTACATAAAGAAAACTCTGCATTTTCTTTAGTGGCACTGGGTTTCACAAACTTAAATATCCGACAAAACTCACCGCCCACTTAAAATCATGGTACAGGGTATTACTTATAATACACTGTCATTTTTGGACTACTATGTGAAATGATGCAGTGGAAAAGACCCTAAGCTTCACATGTGATCCACCACAGTGTTTAAAAATTGCTACAGACAGTAAGTAGTAGTGCAATGCACCATTATCTCCTTGTTTAAGAAAATTATGCAATTCTTAAATGTATAGACAGAGAAGAGAGAGAGAGGCTCACTTGAGAAGGAGTACTTGGTTGCCTGATTAAGATTCTGCAATACAAAGGCCGGAGAAAAAATTTCCGGAGTTGTGATGGAATCAAGAGTCTTTTGATTAAAGCCATTGTTGTGGTCATAGTGCCTGAGAACTCCTCCATTGTACAAGGGATCCTCCGGTTGCGTTTTGCACTGCAAACCATCACAATTGCATATATGCCATTCAGTATTAAATATTAATTATATCGGTACTAGATACGTATAATAAATGCCATCGGCGTGACAATTTGGACAGTATTACTTACCTCCGTGTAAGCTGAAGAATCGTATAGAGGTCCATCTGCATTAACCCATCCAACTCTATAGTTAATAACAGAATTTGTAAGTACTATTTAACTTAAATGACTAAATTTCATTAGATTAGAGACAACCATTAGCCGCGGAGAGAGATAGTTGCGCAATGCAGCTTAACAAAAGCAACAACTTGATCAAATGAAGAAAGACTGAGAATATTTTCATGGCCCCTTTGTTATATGCTTGAGAAGTAGTGGAAAACTGAAAGTAAGAGAGTGAAGAGTGAATATCGGAGTTTACAAATATATATAGTATGGGAATTGGAATATTGAATATGTTTGTATATCAAAGAGAAGTGGGTTTGAGTTAGGTCATGGGTTTGATTTATATAGGCGAACTATTTTACTTGGATTCAAGAAAGCGAAAGAGAGTGATAAATGAGAGAGCGTGGAGAGGAAAAGAGTAAAGAGAGAGAGGTGGACTACTTTACAATGAAAAAAAAAAAAAGAGAATTAGAAATGGAGAAGAAACAAAAACAGTAAGGTTGGAACCTCATTTACTCATCACGAGTGGAATAGCCTATTTACGTAGTACTACCCGTGTTTGATCACATGAAGAGTTTGATGTTGTTAATCTAATGTCCCATCTTGATGTACCTCTAGCTACAGCACTTGCAATCAACTGAATGGAGGTTTATATGGTAGTTTGGAACTGTGTCATGTGATGATATATATTGAGTCCCAAAATTTGTGTGTTGCCATCGCGTGGAATTTCTAAGTAGAGCGGGTCGAAGAAGGCATAAATAACACATATCCCCATAGCGGGCCTACGAGAAACGTCAACAAGCACAGTTTGTAGTGGAAGCAGGAATAAACTGATTACCAAAAAAAAAAAAGGAATAGGACAACATTTTGCCAGTTGATCATGTGACCATGGTCCTTGATAGTTAATGTTGTAAATGTAATTCAGTTGATCAAAATTTAAGTCTGGTAAGCATCAGAGTTTGCTAACTTCTGGTTGCAAATTGTTTAATCTCTAAAGTTAAGAAGAGTGTTAGGAGCAGTTGGTTTAAAGCAACCGTGTGGCCGATCCATTTAAGAGGCATCTATTTTACTTGTTTTAAAAAATAACCGTCTCCCCCGGAGGAGGGGGTGCAATGGAGGTACTCATCCTCCGCACTCTACATATGGATGACTTCAGCTAAGGGCAAACAGAAGAGTATGGTCCAGGACCATTCTCGATTGTGGAAGGCATATATGATCCAGCCAGCACATGTTGTAAGAAAAGTCTGAATAATGGCTTAAAATTGCATGCGTATGGTGAGTGGTGAGTGTGATACAAGAGTCAGAGAGCCAAGATAATGTAAATAATTGGGCTATGCGTATGCGTGGTACCTAGAAAACGTTTCAAGGAGGAAACACCACCACATTCTTAAAAGACAAAAGTGAATCCTTCAGCGTAAAGCACAAGTGTATGTTTCGTAATCGGTGGAGTAGGAGGGAGTAGTCATCTTAAATTTTATAGACCTAATTATGTTGTGAAGACCGACCTAAAATTTACATGGTCCAGCGTTTACATACCACAGGAAACCAGGTTGCCTAGGTGTTGATGTATGGGGTGGCCTTCTAGTGCAATATAAATGTGCCCAAGTCCTGTACCAACATCAATGTGCGAAATGAAGGAGAAATAAAGGAAAGATGGTCGTTGCTCCTTCTATGTAACCAAGCTGCCAAGATTGTTGTTGCACGGGATATTTGGAATATTGGCCCAGTGCACTCGAGAGTTAAATGACAAAAATTGTCTTAACTAGCTAGAATATCCAGAGCCAAGAAAGAATGTAATATAAATGTGCCCAAGTCCTGTACCAACATCAATGTGCGAAATGAAGGAGAAATAAAGGAAAGATGGTCGTTGCTCCTTCTATGTAACCAAGCTGCCAAGATTGTTGTTGCACAGGATATTTGGAATATTGGCCCAGTGCACTCGTGAGAGTTAAATGACAAAAATTGTCTTAACTAGCTAGAATATCCAGAGCCAAGAAAGAATGTACTAATGATCATAAGACAGATATATTGAATTTAAGAAACAATCGTGATTACAAACATACAAGATACGGCAATTAGAAGATCAAAATGCTTCTAATTTTTTACACCTTCAAGTTGACTCCTAACGTACTGTTTATGGATGATTAACCTATAAGGTCACTTGGGCAAAATTTACCCATCCCTAATTTAGGTATTATTTCTCCTCGTTCAACCCTGGACCAAAATCAAAGGTCTGGGTTGAGATATTTTCTTTACATCCCAAATTTACTTATCTCAACAGAAGAAAAATAAATAAATGAAACCAATGAAAGAGAAATTACAAATAAAACAAATACAGTATCCGCTTAATTAACCTTTAATTGTTTTCTTTTCTTCAAAACCTGGTTTCCTAGATTTCTTACTTGCTTGAATTTTCTTGTAAAGATTCTTTGTTCGGAAAGAAAGTATCACGTCCAGAATGAAGCCAACTACACACGCCAAAGCCATGATCACGAAAACTAGTCTGAAACAATGAGCTCCAACACATGTGTTTCCACCTCCTTCTGTTTTAGTTGCCTCTGCATCGTACAATAAACCAGCAAGCAAACCAGAAAATAGGAATGACCCCAGGGGGAGATTCAAAATTAGGATGTTGTAGATCAACCCGTAGTTTTTAAGGCCAAATAGTTCAGATGCAGTAGGAACTGTAACAGCTAGACGAACTCCGTAGCAAATGCCAACAACAATTGAACCGATATACAGAGATCCTGGTAATGCGATGGCTAAGATAATGTATCCTACGGCCATTAGAACTTGTGATGCTGCATTCCATAGTGGCCTAGGTGTTGCAGCATTCCTGCATTGTTGATCAATAAAAAACAATCAGCAGATGTAAGAAATACTGCGAAGAGATGGCAGTTTCAAATTCTGTAGTCCAATATTATCAAAGGCAAAAATGACATTTCCAACATAAGACTAAAACATAGGAAACAAAGCAGGCTTCACCTTAAGTTAAATCCACTAACCTTAATTAGCAAATGTTAACTCAAAATTGAAAAGAGGGCAACTCAAAACTATGTTAACAAAATTGCATATGAACCAACTTGTTATTATGAACTTGGACTCAACTAATGTTATCAGACGCGAAGCTTGAATTCCCAAAGAGCGACTCTGTTTTATCTTAGTCCACTAGTAAATTATTGCAGAGAGTCATGCCTAAAGTTCTATGTTTGATCAAGCTTTTTTTGTACAGAATAACTCCCATAAATAGTAGATAATCACAAGTCATGATTAGACGGAATCCGGTCCCTGTATGATTGGACCGGATTTTGATGTCACACATGATGTGAAGTCCCATTGGTCCCAACACGTAGATGCACGGAAATTGCATCGGACAGCAACTTATAGAGACGTCAAAAAGGTAAAACAAAATGTCAAGATCTTAAATTCGAAGAAAATGGCCCGTCTATTGAGACATATACTCAAGGAAACTTCTCAGAAAGAACATGCATGGTTCAGTAGCAAATAAATGATGCCCATATCATTAATTCCCCCCTAGTCATTAATTGATCCCCACCCACCCCCTACTCGACCCCTAAAGTTGAAAGCCTCTGGATGCTGTGAAAAATGAACTAAGTGGGAGCAAATTTATTTTTACAAAATTATGCAATATGCATCTCTGTTTTAAAGTCCTGATATGAGAAATCACCACATATTTTATAGATGGTTCCAAGTTGTGCACTTTCTATGGTAATAAGCAGTGAGCCCACATAAAATACATACCAGAGAGCAGACTTTTACTATGTGCACTTTAACCCACGCACTTGACAAACTTAAACCTACCCTGACTTTAGGCCTCACATTTGATAACGAATAGGACCAATAAGAAAATCGCACTACCAAAAAGTCATGAGAGAAAGCATACACTAAAAACCAAAGCTGTCAATAGTTTTTATGAACAAAAAACAAGGTGACTAATCAAGACAGTGATGTTTTTCAAACTTCATTCAGTGAATAAGATTATCACCAAATAAAATCTTAGAGAAATTGAACAAAAGCAGTAATTAAACAAATATGAGAAGGAGAGGATTTACGTACTTGAGGAAGTATTCAGATATAGTTCCAGAACCAATACGGCCGAAGAAGCCGAATATACTTGTCAGCGACACAAAAATGGATACATCCACATACCCGAGCGCCAAACCCATTTGACCCATATTATTCATTACAGCTAATCCAGTACCAACACCACAAAGAAATGAAGTGAACAGGATCCAGAAATCTATTGTTTGAACTGCCTCAAGAATTGTGTGATCTTCCCCAAGGACTGGTTTCTGATATGTGATTTCAACATCACCTTCCAAATTTCCTTCTACTACCTCCAATTTTGGTTCAGTTTCTGTCTGGGTATCTTGTTGAACCAGTAAAGGTTCTTGAACTTCATCCTTATGAACACTTTCAACATCATTGGAGCTTGAATTTAAACGTGCTTGAGCCCAATTCTTAAAGACAGAAAATATAGGAATTGATAATGGTGAAGCTAGCAGAAATAATAGTCCACCAGCGAAAAACATAGAGAGTAAGTGACCATGTTTCCCAGAGGTATCATAAGCTAAAAGATATAAAGCAATTATGACAGCCACTATATTAAAGAAATTGAAGTATTTGGATTCTTCTTCTTCTTGGGCAGCTGTAGTTGTAGGTGGAACTTCACGAAGAAAGAAAATTGCCGCAAGACAAACAACTGCCGGAACTACGGCCAACATGAGTAGAAACTTTGAAGGATTATCGGCAAACAAAGCACTACAAATATCTGTGAAAATGGCTGTGCTCAGACCCACATAACCTTTCAAGATACCGGATACAGGACCACGATTTCTACGAAAATTACGCATACATGTTACTAGAATTGCTGTGTTCATCCATGTTGTACTATTTCCTCCCATGCACAGAAATATACTCATCTGAAAGAAAAACCAAGAAAATTTAAAACCACTGTTAAAATTATTTTACTGTTAAGATCATTACTGTTTGATAAATAAATTTGTCCATGAAGTAAAAACAAAGCACTACAAATTATGTGTGTAACAGTGAGTTAACTCATCCGACTCATGGTAAAAGAATC
The DNA here is from genome assembly GCA_023531295.1 of Papaver armeniacum. Taxonomy (NCBI): domain Eukaryota; kingdom Viridiplantae; phylum Streptophyta; class Magnoliopsida; order Ranunculales; family Papaveraceae; genus Papaver; species Papaver armeniacum. Next base: position 55,257 of record JAJJWW010010279.1, on the reverse strand, counting down.
TTGTACGGACATTCGAATATTTTAATACAGTACCCTGTGATGGACCACACATGTGTCAGCCCACATGTACAACATGTCAGATTATTTTCGACACGTGTTAACGTGTAGATTTTAACCGTGAGATTAAAACCCTTTCAGCCTCATTCACCTAATTTTATTGTTCACTGTAATCAACGGTGACTAATTAGTTGCAGTTTAATAACTAACTTTCTATAGCGCAGTTTATAGAACAGACTCAACAGAGAAAACAACTCGGCCGAGTCATAGCAACTCAATGTTCCAACAGTGAAAATCTGGGAGCCATTTTTCAGCATTTGAAAACGTCAGACACAGTGTGTATTACTAAAGATTTCTAACAAGATCCGTGAAATAAGATGATGAAACGGTCTGAATCAAGATTTGACTCAGCTGTAGTTCTTTCAGCTTCTTTAGGAAAAAAATTCAAGAACTCAAAATTACATAAAAAAAAAAAAAAACCAAAGTAAAATCAAATAAAATGGAGTTAAAATTAGTTACCTGCCAATAAGGAAGAGGACGAATTCTCTGACTAACAACAAGCCATTGAACACCATAACCAACAAAACCTTCAACAGATCCAATCAACAAAATAACAGGAGTTGAAAGACGATCTGAAGCTAAACCAGCAAGAATACCAAAAGCTTTACCAATATCTTTAGCAACTGATAAGCTATTAAGTTCCAATTGTGTTAAAGCCATTAATGATTTCAAAGCATCTGAGTAATTCGAAAATGTATAATTGTTTCCTGATATTGCCTGTACCCATATTGCTGTTACAAACCCTAACCATTTCCCTGCCGGAGATCTTGTCAGAGACGTATCATCTCTAAAGTTTCCCATATTTTATGAGATTTTCTTGTTTTTTTTTTTTTTGGAAACAAGAACGGAGAAAGTAACCGGTCCCTTATGAGAATGGGAAAGCAATCGGTTCGAGGAATGGAACAGAGAAATTTAAAGAGGAAGAGAGAGAAGAGGGAGAAAAGGTAGGATGGCAAGGAAAGTGTTGCGTTGAAGTGATAGGTGAGGAATAGGGGTGGTACTGGTAGTACATTTATATAAGTTTTCTTTGGCGGCTTGCGCTTTTGCTTATTAGTCCATAGATTTTAAGTTTATTGTTGAAATACACCTTTCAGTATTTTCTTATTAGTTAGTTAGTCCTCCTGTTGGCTCACCGGAGGTGCAAAGCAAAAGTGCAAAGAAATTATGTTCTGGTAAATGGAGAAGTAACGTGACGTACCATCTCACATCTTGCTTAGTATTTTGAAATGACGAAAAACTAGAATCGAATATTCAGTTTAACGCGTCATTTTGATATCACTAAAGTAATCAAATATTCAATTGGTTTTTTCCTCCTCGAGTAGATCCATCCATATAGGGCAAAACAGATTTGGGCTTGATGTTCGTCTTTGGAGCCATGCTAAACAGACTTCGGCTCAACGTTCGTCTATGGGATTCGATAATGGATTCATGCCACTTGCACGTATTCGACGCAGATGTGACAAATCCAAAAGGCGCTAGATCTTTTCCAGATGAGAAATATCAGTACTTTTGCGGTGGCCAATAGGGTAGTAATTCGCATAGTCAACATCGGTCTAATAAGAACAATCTTCTTTTTAATCTTTTTAGTAGGAAACCAAAACAAGCTATAATAGATGCTTTGTATCATTTTCTAACTTTTCAACAATTATGTAGCTTTTGGTTGATTCAAAGTTCAAACTACCAAAGGACCATGTCTCTCTATACCTATGGGATTTTATGGCCAACCAAATTCTATAGTGCCATTAGATGGATTGCTAGGGTATAACTTGGTGATGGTGACACATAGTAGTGCAAATAAGAGATATTTTCTTTTGAGGAACACACCATTATTTTCACATTGTCTCACATCTTGACCGTCATTCTTTTATTGGCACTAAACGGTGACGAAATTGAAATTAAAATTTTGGGATAAAATGAGTGTATCTCGAAACATCATTCGTCACTATCTACCGATCTAAATTGTTAACGGTTGAAAATTCGTTGATATGCAACGATTAATCGTGAAAGCAGTAGATGGTGGTCTTATACGTGTTGAAATGTGCTATTTTCCGGTAAGAACGTAGAGCTTTGTAAGAGCTTCACATTCATTATTGTTCAGTTTTTTTTTTTTTTTTTAATATGGTGTCCAAAGTATGAGATAGTGTGAGCAGATCCACCCTCTTTTCTATCTATTGCACCTCTGTTACACAATATCTGACATAAGTGTTAATACGTGTTCTATTTTTATTTGTTGCTCTTTGTTGTTTTGCTTAAAAAAATATTGGTTTTTTGTTAACAATGTTTAGGTATAAATACTCTGTTATAAATTAGACATCATTAACAGAATTTTTTTCTCAGAACTATGGTATCAGAGGCAAAACATCATTTTTTTCGATTTATATCTTCTTTAGTTCCTGATCATCTTTTGTTGAATCTTATGTTTGATTTGCTCCTTGTATTCAAGTTTCTGAGTTTAATCTTCCATTTTTCCTAATCTTCATTTGTTGACTTCTTTCTCATGCAGAATCCAACTTTTTCCCCGGTTACTAGGGTTCCGATAATTTAATTGTTTTTGTGAAATTGAAAGATGCCCTTTCTTAACATGGAAAGTTTTAATACTTTTTTTCAGGGAGGGTCCCAAGAGTTGGCATTATCTTATTTTCACATGGGAAAATAGATGGACAAATGCTCAAATCTAAGAATTTGCACATATTATTACAAGTTGAGACGATGGTCGTCTCGAGTTGAGACGGTCGTCCTTGAATGAGCCGACAACTGCTAGTTCCATCCAACGGTTTCTAGTCTCATCTTTTATAAATTCAACAATTTTCGACTCTAAAATCACACCTTCTACACCCAGAATTTCTAATAATTTCACTTTAGTTTTTTTTAATCTCACTATATTCACTATAAATACATCCCAGAGTTCATCCTACTAGGTTTACTCAAGAAAATGATTTAGCTATTTGTAGAGCTAATGTTTGTCAATTCGTGTCGCATCAGGTTTTTTGTCAGGATTTTTTTGCAGTGTTCGTATAATAAACGGGAAGCCAAAAATGCCTAATGCATCTATAATGTTGGGTCATTTTCAAACAATTAGCCGTGAAATCCTAAGTCAGGAAATGCACATTGACCGCTATAGATTGAACGGTGAAAGTGCTGCTGAAGTGGTACAAATAACTTTAGCCGTATGACAGTTATCAACGGCAAACCATTCGTTTACGAAACTTGTTTCAACATCCTTACAGATCTTCACACGTTTGACCCATTTTGCATCCTAGATTCTGCTCCACGTACCAGACGTTCCTCCAGTCGGCCCTGAATCAAATATCAATTAACGATATCCAATGCAGTTTGCTTCAATCAACACAAAATCTTCATAATGTGTAATTTTCTTTAATCCAATGTATTTTGCTTAAGAATAAGAAATGTTCAAATCAGTTATGATAATATATTGATGGTGCAAATACAACGACATTTTCATTGATTAAATAAAGATAACAAAATATAACACATAGCTAAGACATAACACAACATATCACCAAGCTAGAACCTAAAACAAAGTGAATCAATTCCTACACTTAATCAGTCCACTCTACTAGAAAATACCTAGGGCATTTTTAGAAGTGCTTTTCGTATGTGTCTTCTTCTGTAGTGTAGAAGCATATAAGTCCTGCAACCAGGTTCTGAGCATCCAATAATTCTCAGTCTGTGTGTTTTGGTTATCTCCATCTCCACAATGGTCGCAGTGTAACTTCTTCAATTTGATTTTAAGTTTCAATTTTTTGCAAGTGCTGCTACCTTTTCTTCATCTTCTTCAGACTTCAACTTCACAACATCATCTAGCATACATGGTTCTATAGGATGGTTAGGATCTCGACACTGCAAATACCTGAGATTTTTCGGTTGTAATTCAATGACCATTATGATGCCTGAACAACCTACTTGTGGGCACTTAAAATACATCAAAGGGCATTGCATCTGACTGTGGTTATCCATGAAACATAATGGACAAACCTCTTTTGCTTTCATACATAATATATACTTTTCTTTGCTTTTAGTTTAAGTTGTGATTAGTCTTGGATAATGGTTAAACTCCCTTGAAAGGGGTTTCCCTTTCCATTCGTTATTATATCACATAAAGAGTACCTCACAGTAAATGAGAATACTACAGTTTAATGAGAGTATCACAAGAATAAATCTACGTAAGGAAACAACATAATATCTAATCTATTACACCCCCTTAGTCGGAGCGGGAGAAGAGCAGACGCTCAGACTAGCACGGAAACGAGTAAATATCTGTCGTGGAAGGCCCTTGGTATAAATATCAGCATATTGATTTTCCGAGGGGATGTGCAGTACATGAATATCACCAATACGAACGTGATCACGGACAAAATGTATATCAATCTCCACATGTTTGGTGCGTTGATGTTGAACAGGATCACCATACATATAGACTGCACTGACGTTATCACAGTATACAATAGTGGCACGTCGTATAGGTAGATGAAGCTCAAGAAGTAAGTTGCGAATTCAAGTAGTCTCTGCAACTGCATTGGCCACTCCTCGATATTTAGCTTCAGCACTTGAGCGAGAGACAATTGTCTGACGCTTAGAAGACCAGGATACTAGGTTATCACCTAGAAAGATGCAGTAGCCGGAAGTGGATCGACGTGAATCCGGACACCCCGCCCAATCAGCGTCAGAATAAGCAGTTAATCCAGTGAGTGTAGTAGCAGACAGGAATAAGCCATGATCAAAAGTACCCTGAAGATAACGAAGGATCCGCTTAAGGGCCTGCATGTGAGGCTCCCTAGGATCATGCATAAACAAACATACGTGTTGAACTGCATAAGTAATATCCGGTCTAGTGAAGGTGAGGTACTGAAGAGCCCCAGCCAGGCTTCGGTATAAAGTAGGATCCTCGATTACAGGACCGGATGTTGCACTGAGTTTTGAATTGGTATCAACTGGTGTGGCCACATGATTACAATTTGTCATGGATGCACGTGCAATGATATCCTGCGCGTAAACTGACTGAGACAAGTAGAGGCCTGAAGATGAGCGGTTAACAGAAATACCCAAAAAATGATGCAGCGGGCCAAGATCAGTCATGGCAAACTCTCGTTTCATCAATGTAATAAATTTGCCAAGAAGATGATCAGTATTTGCTGTTAAAATGATGTCATCAACATATAAAAGTAAGTATGCCATCTCGGATCCGGATTGGTAGACGAATAGAGAGGGATCACATACACTACCCCGAAAACCACAATTGGTAATAAACTTGGCTAATCGCTGAAACCATGCACGAGGTGCCTGCTTTAGACCATAAAGCGAACGACGAAGTCTACATACATAATCAGGGTGTTCAGGATCAACAAAACCCGGAGGCTGATGCATATAAACTGTCTCAGTCAAATCCCCGTGGAGAAAGGCATTCTTGACATCTAGTTGATGTATAAGCCAAGAACGTGAAGTGCAATAGTAAGCACAGTACGGATAGTCGCTGGTTTGACAACCGGACTAAACGTTTCAAAACAATCAACTCCAACCTGTTGGGATTTACCATTTGCAACAAGGCGTGCCTTGTGACGCTGTAAGGAACCGTCATCATGAAATTTGTGGCGAAAAAGTCACATGGAACGAATAACATGTTTATCCCGTGGCCGAGGAACTAGTTCCCAAGTATTAGTCTTCAACATGGCAGTGTATTCATCTAGCATGGCTGCATTCCAGTTAGGGTCCCTAAGAGCATATAGGTGGGAGCAAGGCAATGAAGAGATATTATATTTGGACTGGACATGAAGATTGAGTTTGTGATTGGGACAAAATATGCATCGGGAGGCCCGAGTGACCGGACGAGAAGGAGGAGGGATGGGTGGAGCCGTAACAGTGGGAGGATGTACATGAGTAGGAACTGGAGAGACTGGACTAGGGGAGGCAGACGGAATGGAGACTGTAGGTTGTTCAGTCGAATCAGTAGGAGCCGGACTAGTAGAGGTGGTGGCGGAAGAAGTGGGAGGCACTGTAGGTCTGCGCCTGTGGGGAGGAGTATATGGAATAGGGGAACTGAGGACAGTAGACGAAGGGGATGAGGGAGCTGCTGACGGGTAGGCAAGTTTGTCAGCAAAAGAGTGGTGGATAGGAGGGGGAGAGGATTCAGAATCTGTAGGACTGGTGGGAGTAGAGGTTGCGAATAGGAAAACAGTTTCGTCAAAGGTTACATGACGAGAGATGGTGATTTTATGAGTGGTAAGATCGAGACAATGATAGCCACGATGATTTATAGAAAAACCAAGAAAGACACATTTAGTAGAACGAGGAGCAAGTTTGTGAGGTGTAGTGGAGGAAAGGCTAGGATATCAAAGACAACCAAATGTACGAAGATGATCATATGTAGGCTGGCGACCATAGAGAGCAAAACAGGAAAATGAAAATGTAGAATTTTGGCGGGAAGAATATTGTGAAGATAGACGGCCATGTTAAGAGAGTCAGCCTAATATTTGGAGGGAATTGAGGCATGAGACATAATAGTACGAGTAATGTCGTTGACTCGACGAATCATACGCTCAGCCTTGCCATTCTGGGAAAAGGTTTGTGGACAAGAGAAACGAAAAACAAAGCCATTTGTATGAGCAAAATTATGAAAAGAAGAATTATCAAATTCACGACCTAAGTCACATTGAAAGCTTTTGATGTCACGCTCAAATTGAGTTTTAACGAAAGAGTGAAATTCCAAGAATTTGGTGTAGACTTGAGATTTGAATTTTAAAGGATAAACCCATAGATAATTAGTGAAATCATCCAATAAAATGAGGTAATATCGGAAACCTGTTTCAACATGTGATGGACAGGTCCATAAGTCACTATGAATAATATCAAAGGGTGCAAAAGTATTGGAATTGGACTCAAAAAATGGTAATCTAACATGTTTGCTAACTTGACAAGAATGACACAGTTGAGAACATGAATTTTTATTACACGAAATAAAACTTTTGGTGCGTAAGATATCTAATATAGCTTTTCCAGGGTGACCAAGCCGGTTATGCCAAACATCTAGCGAACAAACAGCAACAGAGATAGGTTGAGGCAGGAGCGGAGTAGGAGGAGATACGATGGACTTGGTGATAGGATAGAGCTCTCCAGAACTGTCACATCGTAGAATAGTCTTCTTTGAAATCATATCCTTCACAGAGAAACCAGATGGGTCAAACTCAACAGACACATGATTATCAGTAGTAAACTTACGGACAGACACTAAGTTTTTGATAATGTCAGGGACAACAAGGGTATCTTTGAGATGAAGAAGACGAGAAGGAAGATGTATGAACTTGGTACCACTAGTCGTAACTGGAATACTATTGCCATTGCCAACTAGAATATAACGAACATTGCTAAAGTTGAAAACGTTATGTAGCGTACCTGGATTTGCAGTGAGATGTGAAGTAGCACCGGTGTCCATGTAGAAATCATCATCAGGAGGATGAAGACTCATGGAGCTATATGCCTCTGCAATATCATCGGGTTGGAGAACTTCAGTGGTTGGAGTGAAGTAAGCTTGGCCACGACCAAATCCAGGTGACCGTGCGCATTGCGAGCGCTGTTGGTGTGGCTAATGGTCGACGGGGTTGCCAGGAAGGGGTTGTAGGGTACGGGCAGGGAGGTACAGGCCAGTATGGTGGACAGTGAGGCTGGTAGCTGGGTTGACGGGCATAGCCTGGAGGTGGTTGGGCCGGTGTTTGATGCATGCTGGGAGTTGGCAGAAGAGGTGGTTGGGCCGCTGGACCAAGGGTCGAATCATTGTCGTTGGAGGGTGGACGAGGACCACGTCTGTTACTGTTAGTGCGGTTTTGCCGCTGGTTGTTGCGATGCATAGGGGAGGCAGCAACATCAGCCAGTGTCGTTGGTGTAGAAGCTAGGGTTTGCTGAGAATTCCTTATTTCTTCCGTTCGTAGTTGAGATCTAGCAGAATCAAAACTAGGCATAGACTGTTGGATGAAAGAGGCAACAGTGTTGTATTCCTCCGGAAGGCCATTGACAAGTTGAATAACCAAACGCTTGTCATTCATCGGGAAATCGAGATCACTTAATTGATCGGAGAATGACTTAAGTTTATCACAATAATCAATCATCAACACCATTACATTCAGTGAATTTAAGGTTAACAAACTTACTTTCAAGGGTTGCTGCGCGTCTGCCTTTGTTGTCTTGAAATAACTTCTTAAGGTGATCCCAGATTTCTTTAGCGGTTTTGCCTGATTTGAGAACGGTGAGCATCAAATCTTTGGCCATGGTAGAGAACATTCATTGGCGACAGAGAGCGTCTAGTTGTTTCACGGTAGCGGCATCAAGATCTGTTGGGGTTGTTGAACCATCAATAAGAAAAACCAGGTTGTGAGCTTGGAGATGGAGTTCGAAAAGAAAAACCCATGAAGAATATTCATCCTGTTTGATGTCCAGGAGAATGGGAATGAGGGTTTTGATGTTGGTGACATCAAAGGCTGTATGCAACGATTTCTTTTCACCAGCCATTTGTTTTTGTGTAGGAGAAGAAGAGGGATTGATGGATCGAGTTAGGCTGATACCATCTTGGATAATGGTTAAACTCCCATGAAAGGGGTTTCCCTTTCCATTCGTTATTATATCACATAAAGAGTATCTCACGGTAAATGAGAATACTACAGTTTAATGAGAGTATCACAAGAATAAAGCTAAGTAAGGAAACAACATAATATCTAATCTATTAATTAGAACCTCACTTATGTGTTTTTCTATAAGAAAGCTTTTAGCAGTTATTAGCTAGTTGTGTTGTAATTTTAAAAATATTGTCGTTAATTTTCTAAATTTAGCCGTTATAAATATAACCGCTATAGATATTGTCGTTATCCAACGACTCTCTTTGGATTCTCCGTAAGTACTCAAATTTTCATTGCTTTATTAAAACGTGGTTTCGTGTTATTTTGCCGTTATTAAATCAAGTTAATTAAATATAAGTCTAGATGTAATAAGTACCGATTAATTAAATTTGAAGTCTAGATGTAAGTTCTATATATTTTTTGAATTAATGAATATTACAACATATTCTCGATTCATTACTGCCTCATTTGTTACAAGATATGTACTTCAATAAAAACTTTTAGAAATATAAACTTAGATATGGACTTCAATAAAAATCTCGGACAATCTTTGACCTCATGGTATCTTCATTTGACGTATTTTCCATTTAACGCGCTCTTGGACGGTTTTTTTTTTTTTTTTGCAACTTTGGTTGGTAATTTTCAAAATTTGAGCTCTTCTTTGCTTTTTAACAGAACATTTTCCTGGATTAACTTCTAAAAGTTGCACTACTCTTCCCCCTTTACTATTTTCAGTTTTTTTTTTTTAAATTAACACATATCATATCAAGTTTGGCTTCACAAAAAGGTGTAATAGTTTTTTTGAGACGTTTCAATTGAGAAATTCAAAATTCTAGAATAAAAATTAGAAGGATTTTTGGTGGAGAAAATTCAAGAGAAGATTGAATTTTGGTGTAATTTGAATATTTTAAGGGGTGTGTTATTTATTGAAGTAAAAAAATAATAGTCGTTCGAAATTCAACCATTGTCAAAGAAGATAAACTCGTCTCAAGCTGAGATGACCATCTCTATATCTTCTATTGTCGGCTCAATCTTCTACAATAAACCTTTTCACCATCGTCCAAACTGGGTTTCAGGGTTTGTCCATCCACGTGAGATAGAAAATATATTCTTTTCCCAGTCCCCCGTTGGACTTGCTCTAACATTAATAACCAATTCCGAAAATAAAGATTTGGTGGATTTTTTTTTAGAGAGATTACTACTAAGGCAAAAGCCAGATTAACACTCGCATAAGTCCTTCCCTGCTTCATGTGATTCGAGAATTTAAGGTGATAAAGTTTTTGGGCAAGGGGTGTTGTGATGCAACATGTGAGATGCAAGTTTCGTGATATTGTTGATGAAACAATAAATCAATTATTTTTCCATTGCTCAACCTCTCGGTGGATTTGGAATTATTTTTTGAGGGCATTCAACATTAAATGGGTTTTTTCAACTGCAACAAAATTTATCACTTGACATCACACAATGTTTAGGGGTGAAAAAAAAAAAAAAAAAAAAAATTAAAATTGTTGTCATTTCTAATTTGCTAGTTTCTTCGGAAGAAAGAAATAAGACCACTTTTAATGGAAAAGCCGAAAGAAAAGAAAGAAATAAGATCACTTTTGATGGAAAAGCTGAAACTAGGAGGGAGCTTATTCTTGTAGTGAAGTAAGTCCACCATCATGTGGTGGTGTTCCGGTTAAGGAAATTTTTAAAGATATTGTTACTAACCTTGTTCTCCATACATGAAAAGCTTTCATTCAAACGTAATGGTTTTCTAATTTTGTCTAAAAGTTTTTCTTTGATAAATTTTAATTTGTTTCTTCAAAACGGAAAGGAAAATATTATTATCAAATCACTAGTGTTTTTGTGCACCCTGCGACTGCGTTAAGAAACAAACAAAAGAAACAACATTTTCTTTCTTCTTCTTCTTTTTTGCTAGTAGAGGAAGTATAATTTGCTATTGGTTAAACACCTAGTCCAGTAAGTATTGTTGAAAAGCGCCTTTCCATATTCTCAACCTTCTCATTTCATTTGCCCTTATGTTCATGAGTTGTGACCAAGAAAGATGAAGACTTCTATTTGTTCAAGAAGGTGCAAAACAAGTATATTCTGTTACGCAATACTTAATGTTTTAAAATGACTGAGAACTAAAATATTCAATCAAACGGGGAGATAGTATTTAGGATGGTAATTGGTAGTTTCCACAACCACGCTAAATAAAATTATTAGTTCCTTTACAGCATTACTTATTTTAGTACGAGTCTTACGTTCCAAGAGGAATCTGATTTTGGCATGAATAGAACACAAGGATTTAATCACAACAAAAGCATGGCAGTCAGCAATCAGCAATCTAGTCTCGGTTGTATTTGCTTGGTCGACCGTCGACTGTATACATCCCTATTAATTATTAGGCTAAATTGGCCGGATCACTTCTACTGTATTTGGTAAACAATCGTCCAGGTCTTTGCGCATTTTAAAACTATCTTAATCCCACAGCACTCCGGAGTCCGGTAGGTTATATTGCTGGTAATTACTAACTTAGACCTGGAAATGAAAAGGACAGAAAGTGAAATGGAGGGCCGCTATATTATAATTTCTAACCAGGAGTTTTGTTCGTCATTTGTGAATCGTGATTGTGATTCAGAACTTTTCTGATTCGTGTGGGACCGAACCTGTAGATGTTGAATGGTACGCGTACGGGCACGAGGCGCTTCAGAGATGCAGCAGATAATATAGTCGGATAATATTTAAATATTTTTAGTGATCCAATTTGCAAGCATATAAAAATGAAAGAGAGGAAGATTATCTGATCGAAAAAGACACGGATTTTGATTTCAAATATCTTAGGCTACTTTAACGGAGTGAATTTTCCACGTACGGAGTAATGGGATTTGTTGGTATCGTCGTCATCGGCATCGACTTTTCTTAGCCTTGTGGTGCTGCACAACCATGCTGACGACTCAGAAGACTCAGAACTGGTCCGATTTATAGTTATGCTTGGCCGGTTAACTCGATTTGACTTACGGTGCTAATCTGATTCACTATCTAATATCGTCCAGATTCATTTGAAAACTTAATACAGGATGAAGTACTCTAATTTCATTATTATTGTTAACAGATAATCCAGTGTGTTCGATGTTTAGGTTACAGCCAATACTTTCTTATAGACTTGGCCCTTGGGAATGTTCCAAATTGATGCTACTTGCACTTTCTTATAAACAAATTCACACACCTGATTGTCGACTCGTCAACGAAGATTTCAGTTTTTACCGTGGGTTACGTTTTTGTTGCCAAGAGTTCCCACTGTGTTGATCTTTCTCAATATTTACGCAGGAAAACAAAACCAAAACATTATGCTCTCGGTTTGTGGTAGATTTGACATCATAATTGTTAAATTCTTGCCACACATCATCGTAATACAAATGAAAATCATTAAGTGATGATGGTAAAATCATTAAGTGACCGAAAAAAAAAATGTTAAATTCTTTTGGGAGGGCTAACTTAAATAATGTTATCGTTTATTCGTTTATCTTGTTTCAAACAACTATCCCTTGGGAGTTGGGACATACCAAAATGGCATAACATTGCTGATTGTCAACTGTCCCTTCAAAAAAAAAATGTTAAATTCTTTTGGGAGGGCTAACTTAAATAATGTTATCGTTTATTCGTTTATCTTGTTTCACGGTACATAGTCAACTATCCCTTGGGAGTTGGGACATACCATAAATGGCATAACATTGCTGATTGTCAACTGTCCCTTCAAGGACATACCATAACAATGATAAGATTGTTAATACTCAACTGGACATGTATTGTTGTTGTTTATAATCGATAAGCGATCAAGCGAACAATATAAAATACTCAGGCGTATGGGATTTTACATATTCAACTCGACACCTTCAATTAGATACACTTGATAATGGAATAATGGAACACACGATTCGGTCAAATACCTCTTTATCGTTTAAAAACCAATGATTACGGCAGGTACGGGGTATAACCATAAGTCAAGCAAGACTAAATGCTAACATATCGCATAAGTTGCAAAAAAAAAAAAAAAAAAAAAAAAATTATGCCCCACAATTTAAGGAACTTAACTTAGTGCTCACCACGACACCACCAGTCACCACAATGGAATGGAATCGGTTGACGTTGTTTCTGGTGCTCAAATTATTAAGAATATTGAAACACCAAAATAAATGACAACAAAATGTATGATGTCACTGAAATTCTCAAAGGAATCTTGATGAATTCATCTTTGTTACTATCAACAAAATGCAGTGCACTAGGAGGAAGGAAAGAATGAATCCTGTTTTTTGTCATAATAATGAAGTTTTGTGTTGTGTTCATTTTACGGAATGAACTCTGTTTTCATATGTGATTTAGTTTGGTTTTATTAGGTGTTTATTAGAAAGAATAAACTCCGGAGTTCATCAGATAGAATGAACTGTTACAAAAAATAAGTAAGCAATTATTTTATGTTTTATTAGTGTACATTTGAAAGAATGAACTCCGGAGTTCATTAGACAGAATGAACTGATACAAAAAATAAGTAAACATAATTTTTTAGGTTTTATTAGGTGTTCATTTGAAGGAATGAACTTCGGAGTTCATCAGACATAATGAACTGCTACAAAAAATAAGTAGGAATTAACATGGAAGGGTACTTTGGTCCATTTAATATTTTAAATTAATTATGGACCAAATGAAAAAGATGATTTCTGAATGGACTAAACAGACTTGGGACCACCTAAAAAAGGACTAAACGATATTTTCCTTTTTTTTCCCCAATTTACGTCCTTCTTTTAAAACTTGAACAACATGATTGAATTGTTCTAAATTCTAATCCTTTTACGATACTACCTAGGGCAATTAATGTTTTCAAGTTCAAAGATAAACATTTCTATTTCCGGCTGAGTTTATCAGGACATCAAAAATTTGGTGATAACGGATTCCTCCTCTAGTCCTGGTTTTGGTGTCTGGACAGTGAGCGTCACAAAACATAAGAAGACGCAAATATAAGAAGTCATGGTTTTGGTGTCCTGGTTTTAAACAACCTAGCTAAATCGGGGCCTATACCACTTAATTGGGGCCTATCAAATTTCCCTTCCCACTCCACCAAATTGCTATGGGCTACCAAACTTCTCAAAAATACTAATTTACCCCCAAATTAATTCATAAACTATCTCATATAAATACTAATCTTTCCATTTCTAGTAAATCCAAAAACCTAAAAAACCTAAACCTAAAAAAACACCAATTATATACCACAACGTTCTCTCTAGACCTCTCCCCTCTCTAGCGATTTAGGGTTCATAAGAAACTCCAGCGGCGCCTCTGAATCGTTGCCCAGATTTACTCGTTTCCAAGCAGATCTGAGCAGAACTGTTATTAATTAGGTTGTAGCCTCTTTGTTCCGGTGCTAAATAACGAAATCGAAAACCAAAAAAGTTTCTTTGATGCTTTTCTTCAATCTAATCGGCTAAATCTCTTAGTCTTCCGGCCATATGATCTCTGTTAGAGCTCTGTGTGTTTAGATCTATCGGATACGTTTTGGCTATTGTTTTCTTAATTAATGGATGTTGCTTATTTGATTCAACCTGATTCTGCTTTACCTCGATTCTCGAGTTATCTGCTGCTACTGAGCCGCATATGAAGCTATTGGTACCCAATTCAAAAGGTAATTTGTGGATATCAAAAGGTTTTTTAATTTGATCCGTGGAATTTCGATTGAATTCTAATCACCTCTTTCACCTGATTAACCAAATCCCTTTTCAATCAAGGATATTGCTTCTAGCTATCATATTTACTTCTATGTTTTATCAACAACTTTCTGCCATAGTGGATCCATGCCTTAAGCTGCCAGAAACCTCATATCCCATTACATCTTAATTACCATTCCGTTCTAATGTTTTATCATGCAAAATCCCAACGTTTTTATTCCTGTTTCATGTCTCCAACCCTTCGTATCTTGGGATGTTGTGATCTTTACCTATTTGTTTTAAGGCCTGGTAAGTCTTCTCTTTAGTATCCACCTTTCCATCATAATGTTTGTTGTCACTGTTTTCTGGAAGTTTTTAGTTGTGGATGGCGCATCTTAATCAAATGAAAGTGTTCACTCCAGTTGAAGTGTAACATGTTTATTGAGTTTTATCGTTGTAAAGGTTTTGGGATGGTTATCCCGTTAGGCTCTTTAGCTTGGTTTGTTGAAGCTTTTATCTAGCCTAGTCTTAGTTTGTGTTATGTGTCAAGATGAAGGGTGCGTCTTTTGGAGATTTTTTTTTTTTTTTTGTCATTTGTTAAGTTTTGGGATTTGTTTGTATAAGGCAGACTATGATATCAGTATGTTAGATTTTACCTGCAGCTGTCTTTGGTCCTGCGGCAAGACGATGATGTTGTTTTCACGCCATTCTGGATTATATGGGGCTTTACGAGGCATTATGAGCTACTTCGATTACCTCGACCCTTTTGTTTTCTCTATGCGTCTTCAGCAACTCTCCTAAGCAGCATGAAACATCAGCTTCAACTTCTCACATCAGTTTAATGAGAATCCCAGCAGTTCAAGACTCCTAAGCGACATAAAACTTTAACTTCAACATCTGCCACCGATAAGGTTAATGAGAATCCCAACAGTTCATGCCAAACGTGTCACAAATTCTAGCACTAAAGTTTATCTGTAGTTTCTATGGGACGGAAGACCTCAATTCAAGTTCTGTTTGTATCAAGTTTTAGCACTTCTTTAGTGTATTGTGTATTAGTATCTTTAGTCCTTGTCGTTGTCAGTTATAATTTAGTTGGAGTCTGTAATCCTTTTTGTTTCTTAGTTACGCTCTTAGTAGCCTCTGTAATAGCATATTAGCACTATCAGCCTTAATCCTTCAAGGGAAGAGGCTGGATTTTACCTCAAGACTCGATCAAAGGTTCAGACTCATTCTGAAGTTATGGATCGAGCCAAAAATCAAAGAAGTAGAGGAATATCACTCGGGAAGCTCACTACAACATCAAGATACAAAAGCATGACTACCAACTTCAATCAATTGCATCGAGCACCTCTACCACCATCTGAGAACCTATGGACACTGTTGTGTTCATCAAAAGTACAACTTTTCTTGTGGAAAGCATTGACCGAGGGCCTTTCGACCTTCGACACCAACATCCGCCACCGATGCAACTCCGATCCGAAGACTATTATTCAGCTCAAGTATCATGCTACTGTAGATTCATGGCTTACCAATCTAAATGTAATTGTTGAATCTTGGGGTATTATGCACACTCATGTAATAGTTCCTTAGTTGTTTAATAAATTTCATGCTTCAAAAAAAAAAAAAAAAAAAAAAACTAAACCTAAAAAACTTTCTATTTTCATTATAATCTTTCCAAATTCTCAAAACCCTAATTAATTTTTTTTTGATCCTCTTCTCCAACGATCTTCGATCCAACCAAGAAAAAGGTAAATCTCCATCAACCCGTTGTAGTTTTCTCACTTCTTCATTGATTTACATGTTTAAATTTTCGATTTTACCCAAATCTCTGATCTTACACAGAATCAGTTTATGTTGACATATCGAATAAACCGATTTTGGGTTTTGTTCTTCAGCCATGAAGAGCATGCAGAGTAATCGGTATATATGATGATTAACATCAACCGATTCTAGGTTTAGAAACGAAATATGAAAAGACATCACCAGAATCGGTATATAAGTGCATTAGCATAATTCGATTCTGGGTACAAAAATTTTGTAGTGAAATGGGATCCAATAATTGGGTTTTATTTGCTTGTTAATTTACCGATTAAGATTGTCTCTTCAGATTCCATTCCATAATCGGTGTTTATATATGTATCACATAAACCGATTGTTTATGTTTGACATTCCTGTGTGTTTTGTTGTTGAGAATCGGATTACATATGTTTAGTTATGTACCGATTGTTAACTTGATTTATTTATTTTTTGTAGACATGGACTTCGGCCATCTAGCATTTTACGCTCGAGATCTCACCCATGAGGATATTCACAGGGCACCACAACCCGTCCCAGAAAGAAGCCTTTACAAGTTTGCATATGGGCGTGAGACTCGTCTGGAGAAAGCACTCGCACTGATTGACAAGCTTGCACTGGAAGAGCTCCATGAGGTCATCAGGTTCGCGAGGAGAATGAGGATTTGATTTCAGCTGAGAGGAATCGCCGCAGACATTTGGAAGAAATGTTTGAAAAAATGGCTGAAGTTCAAGCCATTGCTGAAGCTGCTGCTGCAAATGCTCCTGGTGTTGCTGCTCCTGATGCTGGTGCTCCATGATTTTAGTTTTAAGTTTTTAAGACTTTGGTTGTTTAAGTTTTTAAGACTTGTTTGTTTAAGTTTATTAATTAAGACTTGGTTGTTTAAGTTTTTGGTTTTTAAAACTTTAGACTTCAGATGGTTAAGGTGTATATATTGGATGATCATGGTGTTGAACTTAATGCACTTAAAGTTTTAATTATAATTATGTGTGTCGAACAAGTTTATGCATGCTCAATAATTTTGTTGCTTGAACACATGCCAACAATCGGGCTACTCGATATGTCAACATAAACCGATTGTCTAGGGTCCATAAAGAAATCGATTTATGTGTGGGGTAAGTATAATCCGATTCTTCATGCCTTAGAAATGCTGTTTTTTCTGTATGTTTTTCAAGCTACAATCGGATCACATATGCATCTATATAAACCGATTAAAGGCTTGATGCATGTGTTAAATGCATCCATGATTCCCACGATAATGAAATGAATGAAAAAAAAATTCTTATGAAAGACACCAATCGATTTATATATGTCACAGTAAACCCCGATTTTGATAATCGGATTATACATATGCCAACGTCAACCGATTTTGGAAGTCATCTGTTTATTTTGGAAACACCAACCCCAGAATCGGTTTACAAGTGCATGAACGTAAACCGATTCTGGAACCTGTTTGCGGAAAAAAAAATAAAATAAAATTGTTTGATGTTTCGAAGAACTCTTTAACATTAGTTGATCTCACATCTAAAACATAATTAACACCTAATATGATTAATTAATGCTAATTAATCAGGGGTAAAATAGGTACTTAGATAATTGTTGGATAAGGGGTGGTGTGAAAGTTATTTCTAATGACCTTTTTTTATCATCTAGTAGCAGGCCCCAAATAAGTGGCATAAATCCCAATTTAGCCAGGTTAAACAACGGAATAACACAAGAAAACGCAAATACGGATTAATAATAAAGTTACGTACAACAAAAATTTGTTGTTTTTTTTTTTGCTCGGCAACAACAAAAATCTGTTGTAAGCTTCAAACTTTTTTTTTTTTTCCGAAGAGAAGGTTATATTAAAAAGAAGAAAGAAAACCAAGGATCAAGCCAAGGTTAATACAACGAAATTACATACACATTAGAGTATCCCAATTATTCCAAATTAAGCTAGGATCTACGAACTTAAAAGTATCTTTGTCACAAAACCATAAGACAACCAATTGCTTAACCAAATCAATGTTTTCTTGCACACTCTTGTGACGATCTCCAAATACTCTTCCGTTCCTCTCCTTCCACAAAATCCAACAAACCGCATAATGAAGGATTTGCCATACATCCTTACCTCTCCCTTTCAACACATTGTTAGACCATGCTTCAAACAGTTGAATCAAAGTACTTGGTAATGGCCAGGCTATCCTAAAGGATTTGATGAAATATTTCCAAATCTCAAAAGAGTACTTACAATGAATGAACATGTGATTTGCTGACTCCCTGACTTCATTGCATAAAACACACATCTCGCTATCAATGTTTACACCTCGATGCCTCAACATGTCCCTGGTAGATAACGAATCATGAAAAGTAGCCCAAATGATAAAACTCACCTTGTTCGGAATATCACCTTTCCAAAGGAATTTATCGAAACCACACTCTTCAAGGTTGCCTGAAAGTCTTTCATAACATCTTGAGGTGTTAAAATTCTCCATAATCACCAACTCGTCGTCCTCTTCCACAAGCTCAGGAACACGATTTAAGTCTCTCCTCAAAAGATCCCATTCTAATTGTTCATTAGAATTTAAAGGTCTCTTAAAATCACAAACCCAAGCTCCATCTGCTATCATGTCGAAAATTGTTGCGTCCTTAAACAGCTGGAAACAAGTCTTGCAATTTCCCCCTGTCTAGCCAACGATCCTTCCAAAAGCGGATGCCTTTACCATTTCTTACCGTGAAAGTCGCCATATTTTGCACCGTCGTCACCATGTTAGTAACGTTCTTCCACATAATGAATTAACAAATCACTATTATGAGCAAACTTTTCATTTACTAACTTTCTCCAAAGACTAGTTTTGGACTTCGAAAATTTCCAAATCCACTTGACTAGCAAAGATTGATTAATCTTCCTCAGATTTTTCACACCTAAACCCCCATTTACCTTAGGAACACATAGCTTCTTCCAAGAAACCCACACCAATTTATTAAGTAAGCTTCAAACTACTTAATAATAAAAAACCTAAACAAAGGAAAAAGAAATGAAATAGTCTATCCCAATTTCGCAAAGCATTGTGGACTGGAAGAAGGCATATCATTTCTGAGTATAACACTTTTGCAAGTTGCAATTCAACCGCCCAGGTTCACCCTGAAAAGTTGATAACTCTAGTCGGCATGGACAATGTTTCTTGACAGGAAAGTAGACCAATTAGGCTCAACTGTGAATTTGCGGTGCTTGTTAGATTACCATTTAATTTAATGTACTTTTTGGCTTTTTTGGTTGGGTGTGGACCGTGTGGTAGTACTCCCATTCGATTACTATGTATTGGTCCCTCCACATTTTATTTTATTGCATGTCCAACAAAAAGGTTTGGACATATTATAATACCACAGCTGATACCTATTGCTATCAGCAATTGATAAGACTCTCTGTAATTGGTTAGTGTCTGAACAAGTTGGCCAAAAGATATGAAGTCCTTGATCCGTACTTGTACTGTTGCCAACTCATAACGCCACTTTCCATGACCATTTCTTACTCTTGCTCGTCCATTATACTTCTTCTTTGCAAAGTACAACAATCAAGAAGAGGGCGGCGTTCTACTATTCTGGCCTACTCACACGCTTGGATTCCGATGTCTACAGTATTTTCCCCTATCATTTTCTCGATAATTAATATTTTTAGCTAATAAACCCCTCATGTCACATTTCGCGCCTCTTTAATATCTCCTTTTTTTCTTCCAAAAATTTGTTGTCTTACAACATGTTTGTTTTTGGTAACTATCTAATAGTGGTCACTAAATAGAGCTCTATCTCTATTTTTCTAAAATAGCCGATACGTAGTGTCTCAGAAAATGACGTTTGTTTTTAACTTTCTAGTGGTTTTATTATTTTATTCATAATAATAATATATATTATGCATCTGTTAGAGCATTACTCGGTTGAACCCACCAAGCATTGGTATGTCAAGTTTGGTTGTCATATTTTAGTGAATCAAAACTCATTTAAAAGTCGCTTGATTATGTACTAGAGTCAACTTCGTATAAGTTAGCTTGAAAGTATTAGGATATGAGACATTACAAGTATTGTGAAGACTTGAAGAAGTAAGAAGCTACAACGACAACATCATCCTTCCACTTGAGGTTAGTGATATTTGACTTGAACTGTTTCATTCCCTAACGTATCTTTCAAGTCGTGCATATTGAAAACAAAAATGTGAAGCATGAACACTCTAGTTAGACATAGTATTAAGGAATACAATAAGAGGTTTATTGCTTAACCATTAAACTTTGTAGATAAGACATCGACATAATCGTTTAAATGCTATTGTGATTATGTATGGGCATGAGGTGAGGATTTCATCCTAGGAAACAATGTTTTACATGTGTTTTAAGGAAGTAAATTCATGAACTTGTTTTGTGAATCGAAAAGGAAATTGCCAGGCGTTATTGGTATTGTTATTCATTGCATATCTTGTGAACAACCAATATGTGTGATTAGTATAACCGCTCATGACTTGTTTGTGTTCTTGGTAAAACTATTCACAAAGGCCTGACTTTTGTATTGGTATGACTTTTATTAGTGAAACCGATTTTAAGTAATCACCTGAGATGGTATGACCGAGTTTGTGATTTTGTAAGACCGACTCTGGGTAAAGGGGAACCGATCCTAGTAAGAGGTGCAACACATCACAAAGTGGAATCGATCATTGTATGAGGTGCATCATGTTTTAGCAGAAAGGGGAACCGATCCTATGGACATGTGCAACACATTCAAGTTAGATACCATATATATGTGGGGAACCGATCCTAGTACCTAGTCAACCGAATTTTGGAAAGCTAGTGTGACTATGCACAGTACTCACATGGAGGTAGAACCGAAACTTGTTTTGGTAGAACCGTTAAACCCATGATTGGTGATTGAGTGTTCTTGATCAATCACATAGTTCTTGAAAAGTCGGATGAACCA
This sequence comes from Papaver armeniacum, assembly GCA_023531295.1. Classification (NCBI taxonomy): domain Eukaryota; kingdom Viridiplantae; phylum Streptophyta; class Magnoliopsida; order Ranunculales; family Papaveraceae; genus Papaver; species Papaver armeniacum. The sequence goes on along the minus strand of JAJJWW010010279.1, from coordinate 34,157 downwards.
ATTCTAAACTTGTTTGGAAGTGTGGCAAATCGGTTTCAAGATTGTAAGTATGAAAGAGGACTTACAGAGTAAGGATGTCGACATACTTTGAACATGTGCAGTAACGCTTATCTTTAATTGTTCAAAGTTATTCCTTAATAGCTAAAGGAAGAAAATCCCAGGATCGAAACATAAATAAGTTAAGAATCTTTTATTTAAGGTTTTTAATTTTATTTTAAGAAAATGAGAATTAGTAATGTGCATTTACTAGTTGAAGATTTTCCAAAGAGATTTTCGGTCAATATTTTGGACAGAGCATTTCCAGGAATTATGGAAACCGAATTTGGAATATATTGCGAGAATATTTTCGGTTTTGGAAATTCCTTGGTGTCCAAACTTCCTTGTCTATAAATACTTGAAGTTTGCATTTCTAGCAAACTAATCATTCGTGACAGCAAACTTCCTCGGTTGTGTTGTTACTGGTGAAACCGCCTATTCGGAGAGGAGAGTAACCTATTAGGCGAAATCTCTTACGGCCGCTCAGTTTAAAGTCTTCTTTTGGATTGAGAAGCTCTATTAGTACCGTTGGTGGGAAACTAGATAATTGCGGTTTATCTTGTGTTTTCGATTGATTTGATTGACTAACGGTGGTTGAACTTTTGTGTGCATGCGTTTATTGAAGATCTAAGAAGATTTGAAGACAAAGAAGATATTGAAGATTTCTGATTTGGGGTTCATAATCTTTGGTGTACATAATACTTGTTTCGGTATAGAGGATCCAATTATAATCGGTTTATCCTTGTGGTAGATTAGATTGATTAGTTGTGTAGATCGGCATCAATACAATTCTTTGTGATTAAAAGTATTGATTGCAAAATATTAACAATTACCTTTGGTAGTTGAGAATAAAATAGATCTAAGAACCTGACGAAGGAGTTTATTGAGATAAACAGTAGAGCCTTTGTCGAACTCACATCACTTGGTTGAAGAGAGTTGCTACCAAACAGATTTTTTGTTCCTTTACTGTTTGGTATACGAACCAAAGGAATTGTTCCAAGTACGTGACTTATTCATAAGTTGGGGGCGTGGGAATACAGACGGAACTAGGTGAACTATAGGTTTAGTTGCTTGGTCTCAACTATACGAAGTTGGTTTAATTTTGTATAGCGACTTAATCCTGAGAGTATTGAATTCTGGACAAGGTCCTGGGGTTTTTCTGCATTTGCGGTTTCCCAGTTAAAAAAATCTTGCTGTGTCTTTTACTTTTCTATTTCCGCAATTATAATTGTTTTTATTATAATTAGAATTAAAATACACAAATGTTAATTCCTATTTTACTTGATAGTAATCCTATTGTGTTTGGTTAAGTCCGAACCTCTTATCAAATAAACATACTTTGTTGTTGTATTATCTCGATCTTGTATCCATAGATGATCACACGAAGTGTGAACCGATTAGTTGTATTGTCTCGACTCAGTCCATAGACAATCACTTTCAGAGAAAGGACTTATAGGTAGGAAAAGTTTTAGCTTGAGGTATATTTGGGTACCCTCGCCTTTTCAGTATCTTTCCTATTTTATCCATCTAAAATGAAGACGTTCATCGCTGCTGCGATTTTTGCTCCTTGCCAAAGTGAATTCACATCCTTCCAATTTTACAGTCAACAGCAGTATCGGTCTAGTACTGTAACGAGATCAAGAGCGGTTGTCATCAATTCTTCATGGGGTGAGATTAGAAATGAATAACAGCAACGACTGAAGTTAGGGATTCGAAGACTTGTTCCAACTACAGCATCCACAGACGGTACTTTGAGGTTCTTTAGTTAATGGATTTGAGTCTGTAATGTGAATAATCGATGTGTCATGCAATCAATCGAAGATGGGGTATGGATGGTCTTTGATGGATGAAATTAGTTGCAGTCAGTGATGGCTGCTGGTGCAGATTTTTGAGGTTCTTGGTTTGGATTGAAACTGGTAACTCAAGACGAATTTCAGATTCCCAAAGAATCCGTTGTTGAATTGGGGGTGCCGGAATTAGGTGGTCAGGAAATAGTTGGATAAACTAGTTGCAATCAATGATGGTGGCTGAAGGATCGGACAGATTGGTAGCTGGCGGTGGCGAAGATGGGTTTTTACCCAATTTTGTCTTTGATTAAATGGCGCATCAATTGGTTGAGATGGAGAGAACAAATTGCTGGCGTTATGGGTTCTAAAAGAACGGCGGCGACAATAACGACGGCGGATTGAATAACAGGAAGAAAAAATGAAATAGATATTTTTTAGTTTTTCAAGGATAATGATTGTAATTATTAAATTTGGTTAAGGGTAATATAGACATTAGACCATGAGATAGAGGTTTAGTCCTAAGATAGCACCTGGTGCTATTTCATTTCCTCTACTTGATATAGGTTTAGCCTCTATATTGATAGAGGTAGTGGAAAAAACAAACATCTAAAAAAATAGGGGACCACCACTACATAGAGGAAGGTAGTGGTTTGCATCTAGATAGAGGAAAAAACAAACATGCACTGTTGGTCAGGTTGTGAGGGCCTTGGTAGGTTAACCACCATTTTCACAAAATATCTTTAAAGTGATGCGTTTAACACATGTAAAGTGAAAAATATCATCTAAAAACTGAAAGGTATTCAAGTGACACTTTCTGCTTTTGTTGGGAAAGTGAATAACTGATGCGAGAGAGTGAAGTATGACGCTCAAAATCATATTAATGTAGCTGATTAATATACTGATTGATCAGCAAATAAATACTGAGACCCACAAATTAGTTGCATTGCATTAACTAGATATTAATGCTTTCTTATTGTTATAGAACTGCTGGACTGGTCTGTGGATTCATTCCACGAAACACTTGTAAAATGCGAAATTTGAACCAAATAATGAAACTAAAATTTCACCTGCATACTCGTCGGAGAATGTAAACAAAACCGGGCTCGAAATCACTGAGTTATTTATATGTTTGCTAGACTCTGGAGTCTGGAACTTTAGGTTCCAAACTACATGACAAAAATCTAAATGAAGAAAGAAAAATCAACCAAACCTATCATTAAGAATTGTCGACTGCGACTGAAAAAGTATATTATTCTGAGCATAATACCTTTTTCTTTTTGCAAGTTGCAATTCCATGTCCAATTCAACCGCCCAGGTTTAACCTTGAAAAGTGGAGAACACCAGTCGGCACACGGCTTGGAGTCTTGACAGGCAAGTGGACCAATTTGGCTTGACTGTTAATCAGCAGTCCATGTTACTTACCAATTTGTACTTTTTGGTTTGTATGTGGAAATTCTTTGCTTTTCACTATGTCTAATTCTGTATTGGTTGATATATCACACTAGTCAATTACTACTTAATTTTGGATCCCACAGATTTGCGTTTTATTGCATGTCCAACAAGAAGGTAGGGACATGTTATTAACGTATATAACCATAGCTGATATCTGTTGCTATCAACATTTTGATAAGACTCTCTTCTTATCTCATATATGTGCTCTTTAGTTGGTTGGATTCAGACCAAGTTGCCCGGCAAAACAGAAGTCCTTTGATCCGTACTCCAGTTGTCCACGCACAAGTCATAATGCCGATTTCCGTAAGCTAGCTTTACTCTTGCTCGCACAAGATACAAACAGCTAAGAAGAGGGCCAGTTTGCACCTTCGTCTGTCTATTTCATTGCGCACAAGAAATTCGATGAAAAATTAGCTTTCGAGTAAATGAAGGAATATCTCTGATGTGTTTTTGCTTCCAATGAATGAGATAGAGAAAGGGAAACCAGTCTCTTAACTTGAGACGCAAAAACACCGGCCACAATTATTCGGCGCAATTGTAATGTGGCATGGTGTTGGAACGGCGTGATAACAAGATGAAAAAAAGAAGAAGATGTCTATCATTTCCAAAACGTGACTTCGATGGGCCGATGGTACACTGGCCTACTCACATGCTTGAATTCCAATGTCTACACCATTTTCAGCTGTCATTTTCTGGCTAGCTAGCAATTTTTTTTTTAGCGATTTAGCTAATACCTCATAGCACAGTCGCGCCTCTTTAATATCTCCTTTTTCTTCCAAGTTCGTTTGTCTTAGTCGTTGGTCCGGCTGTGATGGCCTCGGTAGGTGTAACCACCATCTTCACATGATAATGATCATTTCATACATGTAAGTTACTGGAGAGATATGATTGAAATTCTGATAAGAGTATATATATAAGTGACATTTTTGTTGGGAAAATTGAAATACGAATCATATCAATGTCTATCTGATTAGATTGTTCATATTTTCCACTAATCAAAACCATAGTTAGACCACTGTATTAAAGCAGCAGCTGCGTCCAGATTCCAGAACCAGTGTGCAGAAGCCCTGTGGCGTGTAGGGCTTTTCACAATTATCTTTCTTTAGTTACAGGCTTCAGGTGAGCCCATTATCAGTATCAAGTTCCATCTCCAATGGTTAAGAAATCCACCAACGACGGGGATTTTTTTTTTATTTTTTTTTATTTTTAGCTCCGTAAAAGGATCTCCCCTCCTTTAAAATACTAAGTCATATGAGCTTTCACGTCGCACGGTGAGTGTGACACCCCCTCAAATTAAATTAGATAAAAACTTTCACACAGAGCAATTCTGGAGAGGACAAAGTGGCGGAACTCCATTGGTTGAGACATTAAAAACTGGATTACACTCTGTTTACACCCTGTATTTAACTGGATGTTAGTAACACCGTTAGAAAAAATGTGGGTATACAATACTTCTGTCCATTTTTGTGGCTAAAAAATTCATTACACTTGGTTTACACCGAATATTAACTGTACGTTAATTGACGCCGTTAGTGTAGACAATACCTATATCAAAAACTAAACCTAAGGCTAAATCTAACAGAGACACCAATATATCGATGCGAGTTCTATTCTGTTCTTCTTCTTCTCTTTACTCTGCTTCATGTCTTTCTTCCTGTTGAACTCAAATCCAATGAATAGTATTTTTTTTTGTGAGGGATTCATTTAAATCTTGAGATGCAGATAAATCGAAGAAGAGGGTGATCAATCTGGAAGCTAATTGAGCTCCGAAAGAAGAAGCAATCACATGAAATGGAAACTAGGGTTTCTGCTAGAATTGAATAAGTTTTATATTTTGAAGAGGGGTTAGATTTAGAAAATGCAGATATAGATTAGAGATGGGTATTGTGTATTGAGAGTAAGGGAGGAGATTTAGCTCCTGATTCTCTACTCACACTGAAGAATCAGTGAATTAGGGTTTTATGAGAACCAGTGATTGTGAAGGAATTGAGTTTCCAAGATACAAGTTACTGATAATTAAATCTGGGTCTGTTTTCGAATATATCGTGAGAGGAACACTAACGAATCTGTGAGCGAGTATGTAGTTTTTGTTGGCGAAGAAGAAACTCATCCACACTTATTGTGTAGAACAAAACTTATAAGGGTTGGTAATTTCTAACCGCAATTTTAGTGTTTTTGTTTTCCCAATACGAACATGGGTTTGTTCTCATGAAACCGTTTGTTCGGCGAATTTCCTAGAAGAATTGAGTTCTGATTTGTAGCTAATTGTAAGTACTGATTCAAATCTGGATGATAATAACCAGAACCAATTGTTGCTGCTAGCATACAGAAGCATGGGTTCGATTCAAATCTGAAGAATTGAAGAATGGATCCGAGGCTGAAGTTGCAGTGTTGAATAATTTGCTAGAAATGGTCGAGATAAGGGTGTTGAGAACTGAAAGAAAAGATTAGAGTTGGGTGGTATTGAAATTGATGAGAAACAATGATGCCATGATGTGGAGGAAATCGAATCGGTAGTGACTTCAGGGATGGAATTATACTGGGATAGGTGGTGGTGCTGGTGTTTGAACTCAGGTGAAGGATGGGTGTTTGCATCCACTGCGGAAATTTTAATTCGGACCTGGTGGATTAGATGGTTTGTTATATTCCCACAGTGATTAAGTAGTTTTATTTGTCAATGTAAAACTAAGGGTTATCCAATGTATATTTGAAGTTAATGATTCATGTTGCTTTACAAGCTATATTGTGAAAAGGAAGTATCTGTTTCATCTTAATTTGTTGCCAATTTATTCCTTGGGAATCGTGCATGTATGCTTATTTCTATATTTTTGTATGCATTTGAGAGTTAAGATTTTAGTTCTGAACTTATTGAATTTGGTTTTGCAGTTCTCAGGGACGCCCAAAGGGTATTGCTCCTCAGAGTCAACCGTTAACTCAATTGCACATAAGGTTAACTGGATCAAAAGCATGTTCTTTTTATATGTGTTCATTTCAGTTTTGGTCTTATCTGATATGTAACAGGGTAGGTCTTTCATATTGACGACACTTATACCTATACCAACCACACAAATTACTGAACTAAATGATTGAAGTGCCGAGAATATTCTTAGTGCTGGACAGTATTTGGAGAACTTGGAATAGACAAAATATAGTTCTGTTGGGAGCTTTGAACTACAAGAAGTTTTTTAGATAGTCTTTATAGATTGTCTGTCCTACTTTGAAACCTAATCACCTGATTTTTTTTTTTGTTTACATCCTTATTTTCCTCTCAATGAAAGGGAAAATAATATAGTAGGGAATTAAACTAAGTTATTTTCCTCTCAATGAAATTGTTCTGATAAAGGTGTGTAAATTTAATTTCAGATATGCCCAGTAATCTGAAACAAAAGTATAAATGAGTTGAAATTAAAAGGAAGTGTAGAGCTTGAAACCCATCCATCTCAAACAGTATGGATATCACAGTTTAGACCTTGCTTACCAGATATTTGTGTTTACGTATGATGGTCCTTCACTGCCAAGAATATTGTTTCCATAAATGTTGGTTATGGAATTTTTTTTGTTGCTTTCTATTGGTTTTCCTTTTTATCATCAAGAATATTGTTAATTTATCCTCTTAAGTCGAACTGTCGTAAGACTATACGCAGTATACTTTTGTAGCTTGCATTAGGATATATGTATGAAATGATCAACCACTTTTGTTTCAAAGTTCACTTTTATAGGCGGCGTAAAAGCGCATGGGGAATTGAAAAGGATGGAGTGAGCAAGCTTGCACACACTTTTGTTTTGGTTTCTCTTAATGAGATGGTAATGTATATGCTTTTTTCTGTAACCTTTTCTTTTACATTTAAAAATAAGTGGTGCTCAGTATCTGTTTTCAGTAGGCTGATTTGGGAAAAATCTCTCCGACCCTGTAGCAACAATAGTAAGCCTTGCCTACTGTGTATAATTAAGTACGTCTTGAAGTTTATCTTTTGGATTTGACAGTATAACATAACATAACTTATATATATATCTCCTCCTCAACACCAGGAAGCAGGTTAACCAGTTGGTGGAGGATTTAACAATATTTGCTGACAGTTCCGTTTTAAGCACACAAGCTTAAAGGTACTCAGTTTGCGTCATTTTCCTTGCTGTTGGAAATTTGACCCTATTAATAATAGATAGCGACGCTCAACGGAACTACTATTGGAAGAGGATGAGGCGTTGGAGTACGTCCATGGTGAGAACTTCTTTCTCCCTAGATTCTTTTGAAGTATTACTTAATGTTGGTTTGAAAATTTTGATCATGCATTGAGCATTTACTTTGTTTTTGTTGTGTTGCTAAATGCAAAATTAAGACTGCTCAAGCACCATTAGGGGAAACTTCCTAAGGAAGAAATAAATATGAAAGAGGTTGAAAATAAAATAAAAGGTTTGTTTGTGAAGATCATGCAGTTCCTGTTGGAAGAAAATTTGATAATAAAGTTTATGATAGTCATGAAAATCTCCTCTTTTGTTATGGATGAACTATTCAGATGTCTATCTTCCTGCAGGTTAGTACTACCATAATTCATGAACAATACAAGTCATGGCCTATACTAAAAACGATGGTTCCATGGCATCAACATGAAACCAATTGTGATGGTTAGGGAACTGGTGCTTTAAATTAATTTGATCAATTCGTTTATATTTCTCACATTTTGTTGATGGTGAGCACTATCCTTCATTTTGTAGGTTGGAAATGTCGCAATGTTTTTTTCCTTAATTCTCCATCTCGACATTTTTATAGGTCATTGACATACAACAAGATCGAGGGTGACCAAGATGGGTAGCAGGTATACTGCAAAATCATATATGGAATATAGCTATGTTATTTCTGGAAACGGGTACTTACGGTCAGTATTGAGTGTTTTTTTTTTCTAAATAATTTGGGAGTTCCATCTAATTATCTACTATCGCATTTAGACTGGATCACAGTTTTAATTTGTGTGGTCATCACTGCTCAATGATGATTTTTGAATTTGTTTCAAATGTTCCTGGACATAGCCTTACATTATACAAAATCAAGTTGAAGATATACCATATGATTGAACTATTTAGTGTTCCTGTTTTATAAGATATGAGGCGGCAGTAAATGTTGCTTCATTATCTCTATGGCTATTTGGCACATAGGATTTTGGAAAAATCATGAAATTAACCGACTTTAATCTTGCATCGCATGGCAGTGGCATTCTTGGTCAAATTTCTACAAAGCCAATGAAAATTGTTAAGAATTTTAAGTAGTCACAGTTCCAACTGCCAATGAAAATTGTTAAGAATTTTGGGACTTAAAAAGTCACTCATGTGTGAAAGATCTTTGTCTTTGTATACTCTTAGGTTGGAAAGTCTACCTCTGAGGTTTCGTTGTTATCCAAACAAAATAGGATTAGATATTCTTCACCGCGTGACAGCAAATCAAAAATACATCGGGATAGGGTGAGACGAAGCCGAGCCGGGGCGAGGCAAAACCAAGCCATACCAAATCAAAAATGCACGACGGGGCGAGGCGAAGCCACATCACAAAACCAAAAATATATCTGATTTTTTACAAATTTGTGAGTGATACTCATCTGTTACTTCTCAAATCGAGGCGAGCCGAGCCACACCAAATCGGGACGGGGTGAGGCGAAACCAAAGCCAAACTTTACAAAATCAAAAATATAGTTAAAAGAGAAAAATGCCCGATGCGTAGCACGGGCACAAAATCTAGTTATACAGTAAAACCAAACAGAAATAAGGGATGAATAGGCTCTCCTTCCCGCCCAACAATAATTGAACCCTTTACAAAGAAGCAGGGAACAAAATCCAAAGCGCCCAAACCACGATGAGATTGAGAGGAGATGAGCTTCGCTGAAGGAGAACACACAAGTACTATGAATCTTTTACACAAAAGAAGGGCCCAATACCGCTCCTTCCTCACTAGACGCGCACAAGAAAATAAGATAAAAAAAAAAAAATCAAGGAGGCTAAAAAATCCTGGCTTGATTGGGGTATACCCAGATTAATTGGGGTATACCCAATAAGACAAAATAGGGTCATTTTGAAGTAAAAGAGATCACCCCTTAACCAAATATTTTCAAAATGGCAAAATTGCCCTCGTTTAATTAACACTAAAATTTTGATTAGATTAATTAATTAAGTTTAAATTGATTGAATAGATTAAAACTTATGAATTTAAGTTATGATTTTTTTTTTTTTTGATTGAACTTTTGTGGGATGATTTTTTTGTTTTTTTTTTTAGAATATCTCTTGCAACGAAAATGAAGCACACAACCGAAATACTTCTAAAAAGGGGATTGCAAATCTGTTATATGAAATCATACTCAAAATCAAAGAATAAATCAACACTTTCAAATCTGAAAGTATGAAAGGTCGGAAAGGTCAACCAATGAAGATCATGCCGGCCAAAAGTGGCCGGCAAGATCTTCATCGTCGACCTCACCGGCCAAAAGTGGCCGGCAGGGTCTTCATCGTCGACCTCGCCCGCCAAAAGTGGCCGGCATGATCTTCATCGTCGACCTTGCCGACTTTTGTTTTTTGACATACAGGAGATGACATAAAAAATTTATTGGCCGGCAAGGTATTCAAAAAATACCCTTCCGGATGTTTTTGGCCGGCAAGGTATTCAAAAAATACCCTTCCGGCTGTATTTGGCCGGCAAGGTATTCAAAAATACCTCTGCCACTGTTGAAAATTACATGATCGCCGCCATGGATGTTATGAAAAGTCGGCAAGATATGCATGTTACGACCTTGCTTGACCAAAAACACAGAAATCATAATTTTCGATTTCTAACCTAATATAAAAATCAAATCACATAACACAATGATGGGTTTGAGTTTAAACATCATTTATAGTCTTCTTTTCGCTGGTAGAGTCAACAATTTTTTTGGAAAATCAAAGTTGAAGATTTTTTTATGGCTTTGGTTGATGGAAGATGAAGATGAAGAAGAAGAGAAGATTAAGAGTTGATTAGTTTTTTAATTTTAGGGTTAATGAAATTAAGAAATGAGTTTATTTTTAAGATTTAATTAGTTCAAGGATATTAAAGTAAAATCACCCTTTTTAATAATGACACACCATGTCCCCTTGAAATTGGGTATACCCCAATTAATCTGGGTATACCCCAATCAAGCCAGGTAAAAAATCATTTCTTTCTAATTCATTATATTTTTCATTATAACAACATCATTTTAGAAGCATACAAGGCAAGCTCATTGGAAGCCAAAGCCCAGTAATATGATCGGAGCTTGATTGATGTGATAAGCGCATCAATCAATTTTTTTTTTTTTTTTTGTTTTTTTTGTTTTGCATTTCGTGAAAGTTCTTGCATTTCATTTGTTAGAGCCTTATGTCCTGATGTTGTGTCCATGTATAGTTGTTCTTATTAGTCAATGTATGCTGTCATGCGGGTTTGTACATGTCATCTTGTACAATTGTCTAGGTTATCAATTAGTTAGGATAGTCTCTACTCTGTTAGATCTTGTTGTCTTTATAGAATCTGTGTGTCAGTTATGCTTCACTATAAACGCATGTCTTTGTATTTCTTTCTGTTTTGATCTTCTTAATTCAATCTGCTCTGATTCTCACATGGCATCACATACCAAACGATCCTAACAACTAACCAAACATGCAACCTTCAAAATAAAACCCTAATATCTACAACCTTCCCCATTAATAATAGTGAGACAAACTCAAAATTCTCAGAATTCTGAATCAACCAACAACAATGATACAACAAGTCCTTGTTCAAAAAAAAAAATGATACAACAAGTCCTCCAATCCATAACAATCTTGTAAATTTCCACAGTTACACTAAACACTTGTGTTTCCGTAACAACCACAACCACCACCACAACCAAATAATCAGCATAATTTATGATTCTCCGTTTACCTTTTCAGAATGTTGCTAATTTTGTTTCAGTAAAACTCGATGGATCAAATTTTCTGGTGTGCAAAGATCAAATGTGATATATTCTGATCAGTACAAACCCGTATGTTTTATTGATAGATCGATTCTACCAGAATCTCCTTATTTGATCAACAAAAACATTCAAATTGTTAATCCGACGTAACCAGAATAGAGATTTATTGATCATCATGTATTGATGCAACTGTTCTTCCTTTTCTTTTTACAAATTACTTTGAAAAGCTTATGCTCGTGATAAGCGACTTCATCTTTCAAATATTTTCATAAAGTAATTCTTCGCAAAAAAGTTACTCAGAAATGGTTACCAAAGAAGATCAATAAAGCAACAAGTATCATTGAGAAGGATCTCCCAGAAAAGAGCGCAACAAGGGACAACATCTTAATGAGGTACGGAAAAGTCGTTGAAAGATTCAAGGAAGTTGTACAATTAATATAAATCATGCATAACTTTGTTTTCAACTACCTGTGGTGAACTAAATGATGTTCACCCCAAACACAACTTGATTGTGTTAAAAGTTTACCCTAAACCAAGAAATGCCCTAGTAAGAAAGATGGCGAGGAAGGCACAAGAACTAGGGCGCACATATTATATTGGGTAAGATGTGAATATTTGATGAAGTCCTGGGATTCATGATTGGATTATTCTAAAAGGTATGTCTATAAACTTGATCAAGCTTTATGATTCTATTATTATATGCTTGATGCCATAATCCATTAATATCAAAAATATTTTTGTATTTGTTATTGGTACTCTTACTTTCGCTTAGTGATTTGATGAAAATCCGTATATCATCATGATTAATTGTTTAAACACTGACTTGAAGTTAAATATATACCCAATGTTTCTGAAGAAAATAATATTCATCTTTGTTTCATGTTGAGCCATTGCTCCATAAAGATGTATCCACGCCAAGAGGTTATGTGACCTTCTTGTGAGAATGGTTCTGACTATAAATTTTCCTAGTGGTCGTTATAATTGTCTTTTATACATCAATAAGTGTCAATATAGTTTTATACGACTCAATGTGTACCAAATCGCTTGTGAGTCCAAATTATAATGACTCGATGTGGGTATCAACACTTCTTATGCTCTTGTGGAGTTCTCCCTGCCTATCTGACTCCTAAGCAAGAGACGAAAACATGATCCATGGGAATTTCTACATAATAAGCTAAGAAGGATATGCGCCAGAGAATCTATCTAATGATAATATTGATATTTAAACTTAATTTTTGGGTAAAACTCTCAAGACATGATAATCATACAGATTACGGGTACATCATTCACCATTAGTTAAGAGATGAGGGATTTTAAACGTGAAGTACTCATGGTAGATAAACTAATCCGGCTAATAATCCATATATCTCGAGTATGATTTGTTTTTACCTAACTTGATTTGTGTATAAGTTCTTAAATATACAGGTTAGAAGAAGAAAACAAAGTCGATGACTTATGTTTGTGGTTGTAGATGGTGGATTGTCGACAAGGGGTAAAATCGTAAAACCATAATTATACATACTCCTGATCCAGCAATCAGACGAGTATTGAGGCTCATGTCTCTCATTGAAAGCATGAAAGCTCGTGCTGCAAGAACCTCTGACCGAGAATACTATCTCTCAGAGCATATGTGGATGTGAAGTCTCTTAGCTGAGGCAACGGCATATCTCATAAATGCCGAGCAATTTCAGTAATTACTTCTATATAGAATCGAAAGATTGGACGGCTCCTTGACAACTTGCTTGCTAGTATAGAGAAATAACTTCTTCAGGATGTAACAATATTTTCTCTGACTATATAAGAAGAAATATGACGCTTCAACAAGCTCATATCACTCAATTCCTGAATAATTAATGCTCCTAGACGATCGTACTAGTATAGAGCCATCAATTAATTATTCCTAAATCATTAGATTCATTAACTGAATCCCTGGAAAATATTCTACGCATTCATAATATTTCGTTACTTCAATTCATGGTTCTTCCCAGAAGAATTCCATGGGTTAGTAATAAATATTCAACACACGGGCATCTGAGCCACTATCGAGTAAGCCCCGACTAAAATGGTGCAAGTGTACTCAGCAATAATACACTGACGAGCACCCGAATGCACGAACGAGCATTCCAAAATACGAAGGAACGATGAACCTATGCGAAATATGAAGAAAATAATAAATAATAAAATATTAATTAAGGCGCTGGGGACTGGGCCCACCGGCCGGCCGGTCGTGCCGTGGCCAGCCCCACGCCCAATTATCATATTTTATCATATTTTTATTATTTTCCTTGACCTCAGGAAAATCCCCTCATTTGAACAAAATTCCTTCGTTTCAAAGAAACTCCTCAGTTTTATGGTGTTTCCTTCACATTAAAGAAATAACAATTAATTAGGAAAGGTGTGCGGGACCAAGCCTATTAGCCGGCCGGCCATGCCCTAGTTGTGGCCGGTCCCACACCTTGCATTCCTTATTATTTTATTTCCTTCATCCCATGAAATTCCTTGATTCATGATATTTCCTTCAAATTATGAAAATTCCTTCAAATCATGAAAATAATACATAAATTAGGGAAAACTCACGGGACCGTACCGGCCCTAGCCGGTCCCACACGCCCTTTTTTTTTTTTTTTTTTTATGTTTCCTTCATCTCATGGAAACTCCTTGGTTTCAACAAATTCCTTGATTCTATGATATTTCCTTTAAAATCATGAAAAATATAATAAAATTATGAAAAGTGCTATGGGACCGGACTTATTGGCCGACCGGCCATGCCTTGGCCATAGCCGATCCCACACTTCATGATGACTTCATTTTATTATTATTATTTCCTTCATCCCATGAAGTTTCCTCAGTTTGAGCAAAAAACCTTGATTTCTTCATATTTTCTCAAATGATTGCTCAAATGCACGCCAGAAAATATCAAAATTCTCAGGACTGAGATGCGAACACTTTGGTGACATGAGCATATTACCTTGACTGACCAAGGTTGGCTCTTTGGCTTGCAAGGGGCCGGTCCCTCATACTTTCATCATTTGACCTAATTTGTTCACATTAGGTTCAAACTCTTCCAAACAATTTTGGAATTTCATAAAACAATCGTCATACGGTCCCGTGACCAACCAGGTCTGATTCCATGACCCCTTGGTCGGTCCCTCATCTCTTCATAATTAATTAGGTTTTATCACCTAAGGCTCAGACGAGCATTATTTTAATAAATGATTAAACCAGCATTTAATCATCCTTTCACCAACTTGTCTTCAAGAGACTTTGGTATTTGCTCACTTGAGCATCTGGGCGCTACATGGTCGATCCATCATCCCATGTAGCTGGTCCCTCCTTCACTATGTGGTTGATTTTTAATAAACCATCAATTGATCGAATTAGGGTTTTGAGTCCAAGGTTCATAATTACAGGCTAATAATTTTACGTTGATCCCATGATGAACATGTTTATTAATTATACTCGGTTCAGTTGTCGGTGTTTTAAATTAATATTTTATTTGGTCCTGCTACCAATAATTCATCAAACGAGCAACATTTGCTCTGATGAGCAATATTTGCTCAGACTAAGGAATATTGGTTCAACTATCAATATTCAACAATCCATCGAATGAGCAATATTTGCTCACCTTAACTATCAATATTTACTTGAGAATCGTACCTCTGTCTCAACAGACACGTTCAATTCATGAGTCCAGAACATTTGCAAATAACGTTCGACTCAGCAATACAAGGACTCATCGTCCCATGAAGTCAGCAACTGACTAACTAAATACACGTCTGCCTTGCAGACTCCACAATCATGAGACATCAATCGTGTTACATGGGGGATATTAACTAGGGTTTTGGTCTGGTGGTCTATGACACGTGTGTTCATACACACGATGAGAATGTGAGCAAGTCGTGTAATCAGTTGGAGGAGTTAGCAAAGTAGTGGATGGAAAATCAACCAAGTCTCCTCACGATGATCAACTGGTTTTAACAGGATTTCCAATTCCCCACTCTTGGACTCCAGCAACTGTCACACTTCATGGGATCAAGGTGTTTACAATTCTAGCAATATAAATAAGTTTCTGAATCATGATTGAAAACAGGACAAGCTTTTGTCAAACATAAAGTAAGAGATTAACATCTCAACGTCTGAACAATTACTCTCGACTGAGCAAATTCAATCAATCAGAACTTATCTTATTTCTTCAAGCAGAATACACAACACACCTATAATCTTCGATCACCATTGATCTCACACATTTCTCAGCTTCCCTCCTACAGATCGACCCATCCTCTCTTGTGACCGAATTGACTATGGAACGGCCATTGTCTTGGTTTAGGCCGGAGTCCTACAGATTGATCTCTCGAATTCAAAGCACTCCCTTTTTTGCAGTGCATCTGTGTGAGGTTTAACAGTTCTCTCGGTTCAAGGAGTTTCCTCCGCACGGTTGTCTCCTCAGTTCCGTAAAAAACCAGCAACTCGTTTTGCCCCATCTACAGATTGGCGACCACAGTGGGAGATCATTCTCTCGGTTGCAATCTCAACTCTCACAAAGATGGCCGGTCTTAGGTCTGGGTTATTTACTAATTCGGGTTCAACACCCGACCCTAATATCGCAAGCTCTAGTGGTACCACCAATACCACTCCTCCGGCGCAACCTGCCACTACCACTCTTCCGGCGCAACCTGTCACTACTACTCCTCCAAACACTGGCACTCCGGTGATCACCCCTGCAAGCGACGGTACTGGCGCCATCAATAATCCACTATTCGGTCGGTCTCCCGAAGAAATCAGAAAAAATGCGCCTATCATAGGTGATCTCATGAAGGTGCAAGAGACTCTTGCCAAAAATCAGACTGACATGGCTGCCACCCAGAAGGAGTTATGCAATTATCTCAAGACTCTTACAGACAAGATGTCAGAGAAAACTCAGGAGAAAGGAAAAGATAAAGAAACATCTTCGACTACTGATCCTGAAGTCAGTATAAATCCATGTAGTAGACGATGATGAAGTCCACAAGGCTGCAGATAATCCACCAATGAAGGAACCTGCAAGCTTCATCACCCGTGAAGACCTGGAACGCTTCATGGAGGATCGAGGAAAGACAAAACACCATTAGTTCACCGTCATCAACCTCCATATCCCGCTGATACGCAAAGAATTCCTCTCCCGAAGGGCTATACCTCTCCAACGTTCACACTCTACAATGGAATGGGGAATGCTCGAGAACATGTCGCTCGATTCTTGGAAGCACTAGGCGAACATGAACACAATCATGACGTCTGTTTGAAGGAGTTCTCAAAGTGCCTGACAGGCCGAGCATATACTTGGTACAACAACATTGCACCAGGGAACATCACTGGCTAGGAAAAAATGGTTAATACCTTCTACCGGAAATACTTCTTCATCTCGGAGCAGATCACTCTCTCTGATTTAGGAAGAATGTCTCAGAATAACAGTGAACATCCGAACGATTATGTGAAGAGGTTCAGAGTACAAGCTTTGGATTGTCATGACATGAATGTCACTGAACAACAACTGGTAGACTTGTGCATTAACGGAAGGATCCCAGTCTACAGAGCCTTGCTGAAAAATCTCCGGTTCCAGACTTTCTCAAAGCTTCATGAAGCAGCCAAACGATCAGCGACTACTGCACCTGCTTTACTAGAAAGAGCAAAGTCTGCAAGATCGAGGAACCTCGAAGCAGCCGACGCCTAATCAAGAATCAGTAGAATCTACAGCCTTCAAAAAACATTTTTGCTTCAAGGAATGAAAGGAAAGCCAAGACACGGAATCGAAGCGCTTCTCCAACATCCCAGGATCCTCTGAAGGCGCAAAGAAAAGATAACCAATCCTGAAATACACAAACCTCGACCCGGTATCAACGAACGGGGAAATAATCAGACAGACTCAAACTTCTCTCTTCTCATGAAGGAGTGATCGATATAATAGCTTCAACTGGGGACTGAAGGAGTACACAAGAATCCTCTCCAGTCAAAACCTTTACACTCTCTGAACAACCATTCAAAGAATCAGTTCAATCATTGATCGAGCATATATGTGAATTGCTCTATCTGTCTAAAGCACAAAGGAAATACATGTTCACAATACCGAATTACATTATGTCAGACATCTGTCTATCCCGAAAATACTCCTTGAACCCTCATCCACAGACAAGGAGATGCACGACTGGGGACTGCTTACCACATCCCATCTCAGAGGAAATGAATTAGGAAGAATGTTGATCGATGCCGACGCCGCCATCAACATCATTCCACTGAAAACCCACAGAGTCGCTCGTAATCCCATTTCAATCAGAGACCTTGAAGGAATGCTCGGAAATACTTATGGCTACATCACTCTCAAAGTGAACATAAGTTCAACCTGGACAGAAATCAAGTTTCACATAATCAGGAAGATCTAGGATATGACATTTCTCTTCATTTAGCGTGGATCCACGCTGAAAATATCGATACTGACAAAGCGCCTTTGGTTGCACATCTCTCCAACGAAGAAAGTTCTGATCCAAAAGATTTGGTGGACATTCCATCATCAGAGCACTTGGGGGAATTTTGAACTTTGACGGGGTTGAAGCAAGAACCTGCATAGACATTCATCTAGAGGTTCCACACTCAGGCAAATCTCATTTCTTCCATATATGTCTATGTCGTTTTTCCTCACATGCTATCCTAGCATGAGGACTCAATTCTGTTAGCTAGCAACTCTGCAAGACGTTATGAATGGTAGCTTCACCACATTAGTATTTTACCAAGTGGTTGAATCTGACATTTCTCTTAATCGAGCATTGAGACATTCGGCAAAGAACACTTTGGGCTTGCAGGAGTGTCCATAGGCTTGCAGGAGTGTCCATGTGTCCCACAAAATCAAAAAGCTCTAATGTCTGCACAAGTCTTGAATCCCACTACCGCAACGACATGAATACTGAATCAACAGAAGATACTCAGGGTCGAAACGATCAAACCTAAGACATTCGATGCTTAAGGAATATACGCTTCAACGCTCAAGAATCTAAGAAGTCATCAAATTGTAATCTCAATCAAAGAGTACAACTTCAACACAAATATATCGACGATGACACACTTATTCAACACCAGCACGATCAAAGTGTAACTAAACTACAATCGATAACTCTTCATTATCCCATGATAAAACTTCTGAAGCAGATGCAACAACATTCATACATGGATGGCACTAACTCCTTCAACATACACTGGGCAACCTGAGATGATTCCGTGAAACTTCATCAACGGGATTTCTCTACATCACAATCCCCTGCACGATTGAGTAACTTCCCCTCTTCACCAATCACATCTAGTATGAAAACTGCTGCTGCTATCTACCGCAACAACGTCGACTCACTGACGAAGCCAATTCATGGTAAAGTTATGCTTTCAGGAGCATTCAGGTTGAACTCTCAGTACACCTTCATCTTAGGGACGCTCAACTCATCAACTAGTTCGTGAATGTAAAAAGGCTCACAGGATGGAGGAGCAAAGATTATATCTATAATCATGGTTTTAGCCTTTTTCGGTCTTTGGAGCAACTTCAACCATGGTATCAGCATCAACAATAATCTCTAGAGGAACACCATCCATGATCTCAGCATCAACAAGGATCTCTGGAGCGTAATCATTCGTGATCTCAGCATCTACAACGGTTTTATGAGCAACATCCCGTTTCATCAACTATCTATTCTCTGAAGCGTTACTCGATGGATCGTATTTCTTCAAGCCCTAACAATTCATATCAAGATGTGTAGACATGAAAACATATTAACATGAACGTCTTTCCAAAGCTTGCACGACAGACGGGCACAAGCCAAAGTCTTCTACAAGATGTTCTCATCGCCTCTACAAAGGAGATACAACACATTTCAGGCCATGGGTTTACAAAAACGTACCAATGGGTGAGGAATGGGAAAATTCTTCATTAATGAAAGATGTTCATCTATGTCTCTTCTACAACATACCAAAAGGGCGCATCATTCGGACATACGAGCTGAAAGATATGGTCTTTATTGCCAGGTCTATGAAATCTGAAAATTCTGTACGGGATTACAAATTACAAATGTGCATGCTTGGTTGGGTGACCTACATAACTCCAAATTGAGTGATTATTTTCTAATATGATAACTCAGTATCTTAGCTTCAAAAGTTGGGGTCAAGCACCGAATTCCGACATCGTATGAGGTTCCTACAGCTTCCAGGGCATACAACATGCAAGCAGAAATTCGTTGACGGAATTCATAACCTCTACAGTCGATCGATGTCCACCAGGTCTTTTCGCTAAGTCCTTCATCAAGGTACGTACAACTTCTACTACCTGGGTCTTTACATCAGTTTTCTACTCGGGTCCTCTATCTAGGTCTTGCCAGAAGAAGGGAAAACGAAAAGGAGAGATTTAACAAAATACTAAGGACTGACGGTCCACTGATCATGACGATCAATTTCACAGTCCAAGACTCGTGGCGCCGAGCTCTCCAGTGCTAATCATTCATCTTAAAAGGAAATACTACCGGGACATGCAACCATGGTCATTACATCATCCCCTCTTGAGAGCAACCTCAATTATGGTCCTGTGACCAGGGTTTCAGAAGTGATGTTTCTACGACCGACAGAAACAAGACGGCACTGCAAGCACCATGCTCATGTATCAATCAAGGTGTCTTTATATCAAATGGATCAATGAAATTAAAATCCTTCACCAACGTTCAAAACACAAGCGAATGATCTAAAGACACAACACGAGTGTTTTACAACAAGCTCGTCTGAGATGATTTTACACTGTCCCACACAAAGCATCGAGCTGGGATAAATTGGTGAAGAATCTAGGGATGGGTCATACACCATTCTCTTCGTATGGATGTCCTCTACAATATATCCAAAATTCACATCAATTGGATAAACGAGCAAATATATGTGGCTGAAACATTAGACTACATGCTAGCTGAAAATTTTCTGAAAGTCTCTTGGAAGTTTACTGTTTCGTCAATTTTGGCCCTTAAACGTGATCAAAAGCCAAAATACTTCTTTACTAAAGCTTGGAAATTTTCCGAGGATGAAGAAACATGGGTAGATAGCGAAATCCCGACATCGGACGAAGATTCTACAACATTTTGCTAGAAGACCTAACTTCTGAATTTTCTGATGACGAATTATGAAGAAATTGTTCATTCATCCACATATGAATCAGGAGCTAAACCATCAACGCAAATCCGAACTTCATATTCAGCCGATAATCTCACTTGCTGAAGTCGGCGGTGCTTCTGCTGATGAGATATGAGCTTTTCCTATTCAGCTCTTTTCTTCTGTGATATTCCATCACATCCCTGCTTTCCCTCCGCATCTGCTAATACCAATAAAGCATATATCTTAGCACGGACGACTCCCATATGATCGAGAGACATACAATGTGTCAGCCTTCCAGCGTCTCTGTGATAGGTGTGATAAACACCTAGATTTATATCAATGTTTATGCTTTCTTTGCGAGTTTTTCATGTGAATTATGTATCTTATGATTACTTTTGAGCTTATCAGGTGTTTTGGAGTCATTAGGGCAAAAGGAAGTGGAACTCGCTCAAATCCAAGATTTCTTCTCATCATCCTGGAGACAACGAAAAGACGAAGCCAATGGCGAAAGAATGAGATCATTCCGACTTCGTATGAAGAAGCTGCGAGCATTTGAAGCGTTTCAGAGCTGTGGAATTTGTTAGCTGAACTGAGCTGTCAGTTTCACAGAACCGACAGTAGAATGGAAAATGTTGTCATGAGTTAGGTGGACTACAAGCAGCTGGGCTTAAAGATTAAGTTGTGGGCTTGTCACTCGTTATGTGTTTCAACACAAGAATGCCGCACATGTGCAACTGAAGTGGAGAAAAATTAGGTCTACAAGCAGAAAGGGGATGTAATTTTCATCAGTTCAAAGCAGCAGAAGCTACATTTCTTCTTGCCATTTGAATGAGATCGAGATGAGGTTTGTTCATCAGCAGATACAATGGTCCGATGGTTGTTTACAAGGGTTCAGTGAGAAGTTCGAATGCAAGAGAAGAAGAAGAAAGATGGAGTGAATTTGTTGGTGTTTTGAACCAGGAAAAGGGAAGAATTGAAGTTGTTGCTGGCCTGAATTGTGCGAATGATTATATGGGTTTTTGAGAGTATCTCAACAGCAACAAAGAACAAGGATCAGATGATGTGTTTTAGTGGTTTTGTAGCTCGAGTTTGGAGCTGAACTGAGCTCAATTTCAGCTGAAATATGAAGTTGTTGTGATCGAATTTGTGTGGATTGTTTTACAGGGTTGAGGGAGAACCAACATTAGTTCTTCTATCTTGTCTTCAGGTAGCAGTTCACTGCCAAGAGCAACATCGGCATACATTGGGTTTGTGCTGAATTGAACTGGCAGGAGTTGGAAAGTTAGAGAAGAAGATTTCTTGATGCACAGTAAGAGCACTTCATTGCGCTCAACAGGTGTTTGCAGAATTGCCTAAACTGTGATGGTGGAACTCGCTGTGTATGGTGACCATTTGTTGAAGCTGCAGTCGACTGCATTATGTGTGCTATGGAGTGCCATGGTTTTGTTGATGTTGGTGATCGAATGGAGCTCGAGAAAGAGCTGCAATCACTGCGATTGAACCCAAAAGATTAAAACACCGTGGATCGCTTTGGCTTGTTGGGGGAAGGAGTTACAGGAATTGAAGCTGATGGCCATGAGCAGATGCAATTGCGTAGCTCAGGTTGCAGGCAGCTGTGCTAGATCTTGTGGCAGTCATCCAAGAGAAGACATTGCAGGTACAGGCATTGAACTGCAGGCAAGGGTTCTGGTGATGAGAAGAGCTAGCAGTATGGACTGCAATGGATTGGCAGTTACAAGTGTAGCAGCTGGGAATGATATTACAGGGAAATGGAATGCAGGTAAGAGCATTACAGGCTGTGTCGCAGCTGTGTTACAGGCCGTGTCGCAGCTGTGCTACAGTCTTTCGGGATTTGAACTGCAAATTATTGGTGGTTTGTTGCAGGAGCAGAATGAGGTTTGCGCAGTTGCAGTTTATAATAGAGGCTCGAATAAGGGTTTGGTGGTTAGAGGCTGTGATGGAATCGGAGACGAAAAGTTGGGTTTGAATCGGATTTGTTGGCAGGGGAGAGGCTCAAAGGCAAGTATTGTGTTTGAGCTGCAGTTAGAGATATAGTGGTAGTGTTAGCTCAAGTGCAGGTTGTGATTGCAGTTTTACATGCCAAGGCCAAGAGGATGCAGGTGTAATTGCGGTGGAGATGTAGATGCTGTGATTGCAGGATTGAGAATGCTGAGATGTTGACTTGAGATTGCGGTGCTGGCTACAAAGGTCTGGAATGAAATGGGTGTTGCAGCTGTTGAAGTGTTGTAACTGGATGGACCTGTGATGCTATGGCTAGGCCAAAATGGAGAAGGAAACTGGTGACTTAAGGCAGTGTATGTCTTGGTTGTGCTGCTAGCTTGTCTGAGTTGCAATAAACAAATGCAGAGAGGGACTTGTTGTGTAGCTGAGCTGAAATTGCAGGTGGTAGCTGTTGCAGTTGTGAAACTGTGGTTGTCAAGACTAATTACAGGTTATGTAGGCAATGATGGTGTTTTTGCAGTTATGCAATTGCGGAAACAATGGGATTGGAATTGGTTGATGCTGCCAATGATGGTTGTGGATGGAGAATGAGGCGAGTTCCAAGGAGAAGTCTGTGTCATGGTCGCGTTGCAGGAACAACAAGTTCACTGTTACCGACTAATGAGTTTGATGTTGTGATATGGAGTTGGTATTGAATGAGAAATCCGAGAAGAACCTGTGTGTTATGGAGGAGTTTATGGTGATGTTTACAGGCCATGGCTTATACTGTGTTGGTGTTGGAGAAAGATGGCAGAGCGATAGGTTCAGGTGGTGTTGTAATGAGTCTCTGTGGCAGCTCAGATGGAATGGAAATGTTACAGGCTAAGTTGGTTGCTGGTGCTGTGAGAATGGGTCTGATAAGAGCTCATTGAGCTGAGAAGCTGCAAATATTAGCTAAGTTAGTTGGTGACTCTGTTGCAGAGAGCCTGAGATGTTAGTAAGGGAATGACAGAAGTATGGCTGTGAGTTATGGCCTGAGCTAGGAAATAGTGAATGCCTGTACCAGTTTGAAATTCCGCAGAAACAGTGCGAAAAGTGAGCGAAAATGGCGAGCCGGTGGAACTAGTTCCGGTTGTCGGATTTTGGAACCGAGAGTGTTGATCATAATATTTCAGTGAATCATGAAGCGGGTTTGAGTCAAATGCAAGAGTCGGCCGCAGCACATATGAGCTACGAGTCACGCTTTTGGGCGCGTTTTCGCAAGAGATAAAGAATTGGTTTGGATGATTCTTGTGAATGTTTGAAATGCATAGAAGGAGAGATGAGTTGCTGGGAGTACATATTTGCATGCTGACGGTTTCAGATATCTCAGGTAGCTGGAGACAATTTTCCGACGACCGGATTCTGGCGGTGACGTCAGCAATTCCGTCGAATAATTTTGGACAAAGATTTTCACATGGGTATTTTCCACACATGGGCTTGGTGGACTAATTGGAGATGGGTTTTGAGAAGACCTAAATTTGAAAAGAGTATCCTTTTGGAATTGAAGAAACATATAAATAGAAAAGTCTTTCTCAAACCTAATATATCTCCATTAGGGAGGCTTCTACTTGTTTTCTAGGGTTTCACATGATAGTTCTTCTTTGCTTTCTATGATGATTTCCAAAAACACAAGTAACTAAGTTTTTATTATTGGTTAAAGATGTAGTTGGATTTTGAAAACAAGTTATGGATTTTTATGAATTAGTTTTCTCTCAAAATCATTGTTCACTTTCTACGGGTTATAATAATTGCATGATTGATGTATTGCAATATGATTGAATGTTTGTTTAGTTAAGTCTAGAATTAATTGAACTCACATTCATATCTATAGCTATTTTAGGGTTTTCATCGAGCGATAACCTTGAATACGAGAAGCATGATATGATTATGTTTTGTAGTGATACATCCTCGTAGTCATATGTAGAAATTGACCTTTGTCCGAATTGTTTGCGCAATGTATTACAATTGCATTGATTAGCCTATTTCTGAAACTTAATGCTCCTGGGAATTGAACTTGATTAGCGTAAGGTGTTAGGTTATTCTTTAGGTAGAATTCACATACGCAGCTCTAATGTGTGTGTTGATGAACTTTGGAAATTTATGGAGTATTCTTACAATAAGGTATTCTAGGGCTTTTGGTGATAGCGAGATTAAATACGAATTCTATTCATATATTCAAAAACTTGTTTACAATTGAAGATGAAACCTTTATCCAATATTTCACATCCTTGATTTGCGTACTTTGTTTGCTTTTTGTTTATTTTTATTTACACAATCAGAAACTCCCCCGTGTTATTTATAGGAAACCGAAACAATTTGACAACCTAGACCTCTCTGTGGGAACGATCATTTCTTGCCCTTGCTTCATTATATATTTTGAGTAGTAAGAAAGTGTAATTTATATTTGTGTCGGCTGACAACCGGCCAAATTTTGGCGCCGCTGCCGGGGAGGCAGCGGTTGTCACTTGTTTTTGGTTTCTTATTTTTTTTTGTTTTTAGTTTTGTTTTACTTTTTCTTATTCTTTGGTTCTTAACCGAGTTTTGAGAATCTCGTTTCAGGTACCAATTTCTATGGACGGAGCATATTGGAGCAATCAATACAGCTTTCAACCTCAACAATATGACAACTATCACCCTAACGAGGAGTACAATCAAAACCAATCCTTTGGTTATGGTCCATACTCTACGTACCCTTTTGGTTGTTCTCATACAATCCAACCTTCTTACGGTGGGTATGTAAGTGAGCAATCACAAAGAGGGGATGATACTTGTGCTCCTATTAATATTTCCTCTAGTTTGATAGATGAAATGCAATAATTTATGGTCAGCATGGAGTCAGTTTGTGGACAACCCAGCGTGGAACCAATTTCATCGATCGAATGTGCTCATAGTATGTTTGGCCCAATTTCTGATCGTAGTTATGATCAACCACCCATTCAAAGGGAATATAATTGGCCCAACAATACTGAAGTAAGTAATTCTACTTTTTCTTTGTCGAACGAGCTTTACCAACAAATGGAACACTATTTTCAAAATTTGGAAGGATCACTCCAAGAGCTTCAAAAAGGTGTTTCCACTTTAAGACAAGGCATTGAAGAATACAAAGAGGGCATGCAAAATTCTGCGAAAGACCAATCTTTGGGAAGTGGTAGCCAATCTTATGTTGACTATGATAGTGATGATTATTTTGAAAATACATCGTTTCAACCAATTTATGGTGACATCCCCGAGGAGTGTACAATGGAGTCTTTTTGCGGTAAAATTGATTGTGTTGAAAAGGACCAACCTTTGGAAATATTTGGTGACATTAGTGTAGTTGCCTTAAGCTTGCAGCGAAGTCCATACCAAGCATTATGAGCGGAAAACCTAAGTGGGAGTTTACTTTGACATGTGCATGTGTCACAAAAGCGGTCTCAACCGTCCATCTTGAGGCATAGATTTGGAGGCGTAGATATGAACTCAAGGAGCCGAACGCATGTAGAACACAATCAGCACATGTGTTACTTTACACACTTGACCAGCCAGTGGCTCAACCCTTGTTGTTACAACAAATGCGTCGCGAAGAGCATGGTGGCGGCTTTGAAAGCCAAAATTAGGGCTTCAGAAATGCGTCGTGGCGTCCATCTTCTCCCGATACGAATGGAAGTCACGGTGGATTATCGGGGCAGTCGCCTGCGCGAGCCACCTTGGGCCGCCACCTCCTCTTGCAGTCGGCCAAGACGCCTGCCATGCCCGGCTAATCCAAACGCCCGGAAGCCAAAACTCACGCGGTTACATCTCCCCCAAATCCTAAAGTGACGGTCACAGACCGCTCAACTTCCTTAGGATGATTTGAGGTGGCCCAGATCCACGTTTTCATGGGATATGTCAGGTATGAGGTGTGAACACTGGCCTGCCACCTACAGCTTGGTATGAGTCGAGCCAAGGCCGACCAGATGGGTATAGAGTACACCCCGCCTTGGAAGCATGACAGGATGTCGTGCGGTTTCCAACTCCTTTGCGGCAAGGGATTTACGCCAGCAAACCCGATCTCAACCACTCCTCTTTGACGGTCAGGTGAGTGGTGGCCTCGGTGCATCTTCCACACGAGGCGGTGAGACATGGAGCGTGCCCACACCATCATGCAGTAAACACGCATGCTATGGTCGGTCCTACACAAAATCCTTCCAATGTAGTTTCGACAGGCCGAAGTGACTTGGCGCTCTTTAAAAACCCCAATTTCATCATGATGCGCGAATGAGTGGCTCTCAAACACTATCATCTCGTCGTCCGACCTCCACCTGACTTGGTTTATACAACCACGAAGTGAGTTATTTGGTTAGTGGTCATTACCCATCAGCGGTACCACCGCCGTAATCGCGATGCAGCATAAATACACCGCGGTACTTCACAAGTATCGACTTTACGAATAACGCGATTATTCAATTCAAGCATTACATGCTATCTTTCGTGAATCCCACGATCCACATTCGGTTATCAATCATGTCACAAGCGGGGATGCATGCGGGTATTAATTCTGGCCCAGTTTTACAGGCGTGCAGCGTGCAATAGCGCCATCATAAACGTGTTAGGAAGTCATGGACGGTTAGGAATGAAGCAGGAAAAGTGGAGGCAGGCCCATTGCGTGTGTTACCCGACACAACTCCCTCCTCCATCACACATTCCACTACCTCCCACTTCCCACGAGAAACGTGAATGAGGCTCAATGACTTGTATAAATAGAGTGCCAAGCACATTCCAACAACAACAAAAAAAAAAGGGATATACGGAAGCGAACAACACAGAAGTTGATCAGCGAAGCAAGTGTTGATCTACTACGGTCATATTCAACCATCTTATCACCAAGTCATAGCAGCCAACACCTTCACCAATCCTCAACACCTTCTTCGCTTCCTCCCTAAGATCAACCCCATCTCCTTCACTTTGTAGCCGAAACAAGTGCAGGGCATTGACCATTTTTCTTGGTTTAGTGCCGGACTTGCACGCAGATTGATCTCACCGAGTCTACAACCGCCACAGCAGTCGCGATTGCATTTGTTGAAGGTTTAGAATTCATTCCTCAGTCCACACCCAGAGTACCAAGTGCTGCGAGGTAGTTTTCACCCGTCCAACAGTGGCGACCGGGTAGGAGATTGTCTCGATAGTGAAATCGGAAGATTTCTTTGAAATCCGATTCAATTTCATCAATTTCAAAAGAAGGTAGATCTTAGAACCAATTCAATCGGCAATTCACATTTCAGAATGGTGGAACTGTCAATTGCAGATCGTAATCAGCCAGTGAGCTGGCGTGGATAACACTCGGTGTTGGCGGTGCATCGAGTGGAGGCTGTGGCTCTGTCTCAAGGCCGTTACCTCTGCTCTGCCAGCACTAGCGGAGAAGCGAGAGCATCAGCGAGGTGCACCTCCCATCACGAGAAACCCGAAACGCCGCAAAGTCATATCTCTTGACGTAAGCGCCTCGATTAATTACGAGCAACAAATTTCACTCCCTCATCCGGGGCGAGGAGCGAACACTGCAAAGAGGAAGCCATAGTCATGGCATTACACATTGTTCTGGAGACTTGATAAGGAAGCAATTTACTAAAAACTCAAGCAAGCTTGTCAACCTTGCATTACCTAAAGAGATGTGCTTGATTCCTCTACCAAAAGGTTACACCTCTCCCAGTTCTCCCTCTCTGATCTTGGTAATCTTTCATGAACACATTTCGATTCTTGAAGCCTTGGGAACATGAATACAATCATGTTTTACGCCTAAAGAATTCTCAAAATCACTCACGAGGAGGCATACACAGTGCTGCTTATGCGCTATGACCTTATCCCAATTGGGCGAGATGAGTGAGTGCTTTCTCACGATGGCCTAGCCGTGTCACGAACAAATCACGTTTTGGAGACACAGGAAGAATTGCTCGGCCAGTTAATGAACATCAACGGCAACTAGTTAGATTAGGCAAGCCTTTGGTACATCACGACCGAATGTTACGAGCAGCGGTGGTGGAATCATGCATCAATGCAGGATAATGCCCCTATCACAGAAAGCTCTGTTAGAGAATGCGGGATTTCAAACATTCCTGCGAACTCCGCAGTGCAAAGCGTTGACAGCAAGCGGCACAAACACTACTAGAAAAAGAACCGGAGTTGTTCAGTGAAGATTTGCGTGAAAGTCGGAAGCGGGGCGTCTCACAAACAAACAATACAACTTGGCCATACCACATGGCAGCAGGTGGCCCAAGTAGCGGAGAGAAAAGAGAAAGCTTCGATAACGGAACAACAAACCAACGAATATCCTCGGCACAAGGAAACTTGTCTCGAAAGAGCAGACAAAACTCCACCACTGTTTGCCAAGAACAGGTTTCCCTTTTCCCATGAATGAAGTGATAGAGCTCTTGGAAGCATGGATCCAAGATGATACCGTAAAAACTACCCCTATCGGTCCTCCCAGAGCGAGGAAAGAAATATGAGATCGAATCTTGTTGCTACCCGCGAGGTGCGTCCATCGTCAACAAGAATTACGGCAGGTTAAACAATATTGAGGAAAAGAGTAGAGACGAGGAACTCCGGCAGGGAACGAGGTGTTATTAGAGATCTCTGCTCCCGAAGGGAGAGCTGCACTTGATTACGGGGACTGCGTACAAGGCAGGTGCAATCATGATGGAGCACATGTGTGAAATCTTATATTCTCCAAGGGCAGTCCAGAACATATTAGCGGCCCTCGACCACGTTGTGTCGGTGAAGCGTTTGCATCGGTAGCGATCAGAAGCCCCGATCTCACAAAGACGCGAGCAATGGGAAGCGAGGACTCCTAACCATCACTACGTTTGAAAGCGTTGAGTTAAATACTTTAGCGTTGATGATACGGCTTGAGAGTTTAGCATCATTATTTGAGTCCAAGACAGCGAGGCGCGGCAAGATCTGAAGCAAGAAGGCTGCCGTGCGTCAGGCGTGGTCGAGGGGATTAGGCGAAACTTAGAAGATGCATATATAGATACAGTGATCTTTGGGAAGTCAAATTGGGTGATGCCTGCGACATGGCAAAGTTCTACATGAGTCAAAAGGAGCAAATCCCCTTTCACGAGCATGATCTAGAAGGCTTGGATGCGAGGACAACAAAGCCATCTTGCGGATGCATCTCTCGTGTCGAGTGCAGAGAATCTCAACCGCCTTGGACATTTACATTGGCTGACTGCTATGCATGGAGCAACTTTTAGAAGCGTAACACAATTTCGGAGAGAGGAAACTGTCGGCATGCTTGAAGTTTAGAGTCTCAAGTAGTCTCGTCACCACTGACCTCACTTGCAAACTACGCCTCATTGACAAAGTCACGAGGTGGCTCCAACCCGACAAACCAACCCGGCTAGGGAATGCTCCCGAATACAGGAGCGCCCCTTTCAAGCATTTTATCGGGGAGGCATAGAAGGCGGTCTTGGTAGAAGACAACAGGCCAGGTCCAAGTATGCACTTGCGCTCAAACCCCATTCGGGTGGAGACTACAAGTGAGCGAGAAAGCATTACATTGATATTGGAAACATGGCGGTGAAGATGACACTTTCTGCGACTCGCACAAAGAGAAGATGAACACATTACTGGTAGCGAGATGTTATCACACACAGGTAGCTCTGCCAGCTCATCAACAGTAACACGGAGGGCATATGATTCCTCCCGCGATGGCTCAAACTAGAACTTAGAATGTTGTGCTACCTTTCCGGCATTCTACCTTATGGCAATGTGCTATATTTTTTCAGCGTGTTTCCTTTTATAATTTCATGTCATATTTATAATCCCTCGAGAAAATGATTGCAATACTTGCATTCATATTTAGAATTTTAATTTTCAATTTTTCAATTGAAGCATTATTTTCATCGAGAACCTCTTTACTTACTCTAAAACACCAACCCTTGAGTCGGCAAATCGTCCCATTTGGGCAAAGAGAAAAGAAACCTAAGCAAACATCTCCCAGGATAGAATAGAAGCATTAATACTTGCGAGAGGAAATGATTTGCCCGAAGCCATACGCCCACAACAAAGCTTGAGAGAGAATATTGCATCACCCAGTGCATTAGATATTCCATTACAGTATAACTTCTTTTATCTCACTAAAGTCCCAGCAACATGAAGACGCGCCCTTACGCTGAGGAAAGGTGTTCTGATCTTGTGCAAGGGTTACGTAAAGGAAAGCTTTATTCAAATAATCAAAAGAAAAACCTTGAACTCAGTAGCCGCCTTGGGTACAAGGAAGATATTCGAGCATCACGGAATATACTTGGAAAGAAAAACGCTGAAAACAAAAGAAATTTCGATCATCAGAATGGGTGGTCATGACCACGCTCGCGCGTCGACTCCGTCCACCTGTCGATGCACCTCCCCTCCGGATCTTCTCTCAACGCATCCCAGGCGTCCCGCGCGGCCGGCGTGCGCCTGCATCCATCCCAACATCTTGGCGGGGAGCATCCAAGAGGCATAAGACACCAGGGGCCAATGCAAAATTGCCTTCGAGATGTTCGGAGGTTACGTGCCATGTCCGAGAATCGAGGATTATCACGCCCGTCTGGTACGGTAATCTGCTCGCCTTCACGTTGAGGAGTGCGTTCATGCTCAGCTCTCGCCTCTTCAGCAGCGGCTGCAAATCTCTACGCCGCTAAGACTAGTGCAGCGTTTCCCTCGCGCCTCACGCCGCTCCTCCATGTCAGTGCCGAGTGAGGAGGTGCACGGTCGTCCTCGACAATGCACGAGGTGGGAGATGGAGATATCCCGGCCTTAAGCCCGCGATCGACTTCCGCGAAGGAAGATCGATCTTGTAGCCATCACTTCTCCATCTTGTGGTTTTGGAGCTTGTCAACTTCAAAACTTCTTTACGGGAAAACAGCGAGGTGGCGTCTACGCTTCATGATAATCTGCGAGAGAAGAAGATTTTTATAAACACACACAAAAAAAAAAAAAAAAAAAAACAAAAAAAAAAAAAAAAAAGAAGAAGAGAGGATCATCAAAACTACTCGATCGAAGCTAATGTCGGAAAGCGGATTACGAGATACAGGATATAGGAGAATAAATGACCCACGTTAGAGATGATTCTTTATAATCTCACAAGTCGGCGAGGAATCGTCTGCTTACCACCTATGAAGGCTACTAGTCAGGATAACAATCGACAAGGCTTATCTTAAATATTATACAAGGAGAGCGGAAAAATTGTACTTAACTAAAGTGAAATTACGAGAAGGCCGTGTATATGTAAGGAAGTACACGAAGGAGGCGGCGAGGCTCGCCACATGTAAAGGAACCAAGCGACTCACGGATCAAGTCACACTTCCTTCGCATCCTTAATCGAACCGTCCAGTTCGAAGCGCGACAATGCAGCTTATCACATTAAATATGTATTCACTCACAAGCAGCAGTCATTTACGTGTATCACCATCTCATACCTCTACCACACAATAGTGCAACCACCATTATGTGCTAGAGCGGGGACTTAATATTGATGGTGATTTTACGTTTAAGGTTAAATTTGCCAAGTAACCCGAGAAAAATCATCGGCCGGCATCTTGTAAAGGCTAAAAGCCTGCGTTTATAAGTGACAGATACTCCCTACGCTTAATTACCGCCAGAAATGAGCATCCTTAGCGACAATCCCATTG
Source organism: Papaver armeniacum (assembly GCA_023531295.1). Taxonomy (NCBI): domain Eukaryota; kingdom Viridiplantae; phylum Streptophyta; class Magnoliopsida; order Ranunculales; family Papaveraceae; genus Papaver; species Papaver armeniacum. Next base: position 2,192 of record JAJJWW010010279.1, on the reverse strand, counting down.
TGAATACATGAAATTCCTGAAGATTTGGGCATGCGGCTTAACAATCCCTTCTGTGGCCAATTTCATATCGAGTCTTGTATTTCATGCCCATTACTCATTGTTTGATTATGGCATGGCGGCCCAGGTATTACTCTCTGAGAGTAACACGAACCTCAGCACATATAATGAATCATGTACCGAAATACATTACGAGGATGATTCGGTGTGTTATACTGGCGGCCCTCTCGGTGTGTTATACTAGCCGGTGAGCCTACCGGTGTGTTATACTGGCGATTGAGCATGAGACTTGGCCCCGTATCGGTCTCAGGATAACAATCGATCGCATTATCGACTCAACGCGCTGATTGGATGACCCGCGGTCAATTCACGTCACCCTAAGCATGAGTATGGGAATACCTGGCCTTGCGCTTGCAGATATACAATCGATGCGTCATCCAACCCGCGCAATTGGATGACCACGGATACGATCATCACCAGCAATTATGGAATACACCACCCGGCCGGCGCCCATGGTCGGCCATTTAGCCTTAGCTTGCAGCCGTCCATACCAAGGCTGGGCCAGAGGAAAACTTTAAATTAGGAGTTTGCGGCATATTACATGTGTCACAAAAGCTTGGTCTCAACCGTCAAATGCTTCCCAGGCATGGAGTGGAATTGTAGATATAAACTCAAAGAGCGGGCATGTCGACACAATCACCGTGTGGCCTTTACACATGACCAATCGGTCAAAGCCAACCATGGTTAGTTACAACAAATGTCAGCCCAAAAAGAGCATAGTCAGCGCGGCTTTGAAAGCCAAAGTGGAGCTCAAATGCATCACGCGCGTCATCTTCACCGAAATGCGAATGGAGAAGTCCCGCAATTGAACGTTAACGGCCCGGTCATACCTTTATGACCGCCGTGGAGCCATCCCCACCTCCTCTTGCGGTCGGCCGCAGGCATACCATGCCCGGCTAATCCAAAACGCCCGACCAAACTCACGCGATTACATCTCCCAAATCCCTAAGCCCGTCGACCGCTCGACTTCCGCCCGGATGATTTTGGTGAGCTTGGAAAATCCGTTTTCGCGCATGGGAATGTCGGGTATAGGTGGCGAAGACACTAGCCTACCACCTACCGCGCCGCTGGCGCGATCGACCGAACCGACCAAGATGGGTAAATGCGGAACGCACTCCCAAACTTGGGATGTCATGCGGTTTCCAACTCCCGCTCTTTGGCAAGGGATTTCTGCCGCAAACACGTCTGACCACTCCTCTTTGGCGAGTCCAAATTGAAGTGGCCTGAATTGCATCTTCACGAGGCAGTGAACATGGACATGTACACCATCATGCCGTCAACACACATGTATGGTCAGTCCTACTACAATCTTCCCGTGCCGTTCCCGACCAGTTTGAAAGTGATAACACGCGCTCTTTAAAAACCCCAATTCGGCGGTGTGAATGAGTGTCTCAAACATCATCTCGTCGTCCGACCTCCTGACTTGGTTATACAACCACAAGTCGGGAGTTGTTAGTTGTAGTGAGTCACATTACCCATGTTTGTACCACCTGCATGTCTGATACACATAAAATACACAGTACTTCTGATCGACTTTTACGAATAACTTGCGTTATTGATTCAGCATTATGTATCTTCGTGGATTGCGATCCACGTCGAGACATCAATCATGTCACAAGCTGAGATCACATCTTGGGTATTGATGGCGGTTTCGGGCGATCACGTGCAACTTGCCTCCATCTGAAGCGTGTTAAGGAAGTCTTGGGCAGGTTAGGGAATGAGAGCAGGGGAAAAGTGGCAAGGCTGGTCATTGTGTTACCGACACACAACTCCCTTCTCCATCATTCACTACCTCCCTTCCCGAGAAAGCGTGAATGAGGCTCAATAACTTACTATAAATAGGGTCTCCGCCTATTCCAACAAAAAGGGATATCACGGGGAGGCAGAACAGCGCGGGGAGATTTAGTAGAAAGCCTTGAGAAACCAGAGTGTTAAATACGGAAGTCATATTCAACCATCTTCTGTCACAAGTCTGCAGCAGCCAACACCTTCACAATCTCAACACCTTCTTCGCTTCCCTCCCTAAGATCAACCCATCTCCTTCGCACAGCGGCCAACAAGTGCAGAGCGGCCATTTCTTGGTTTTAAGCGGGTTACCTGGTAATCTCCTCGAATCACCACAAGCACTCACCTGT